>JAZHYW010061876.1:0-19608 GCA_037355805.1 Ixodes ricinus
ATACCGTGGTCACTGTGCTGTATCACTACTGCGTGGTGCACGCTAAGACCCCAGGCTAGCGGCTGTACTGCACTGGCTTAATTGATCTTCACAGCTGGGAGACTCATCGCCCCTGGAGGCAGACCAAGTTCTAGGCTGTAGTAGACATGCACAACAATGTTTGAGGTAGTGCAGCTAGCGTGCATGCACTGCAAACCACGTGCAGCGTAAAAATAAATAGGTTGGTTATGCGAGTTATGGAATCGAGAGAAATCGGGAGAAATAGGTCACCCGATTCTCCTGAAACATGTTCAGAGTGTAAAAATCGGGTAAACTGGTTTTACCTAAAAAACTAACAACCCTATTTATATGCAGAAACAGTAGATAGAAAACGTAATCTTTTGGTTCATATATGGCAGCTAGTGAGCGCCGAAATCTGATATTGAGCTGACTGGTTTGTCAGTAGAATCAACTTACTCTCGCAAAATAGTACATTAATTCAAAATACGGCGCCTCTATATTTTTTAATTGACACTTCAGAAACACTTATTCTCTGGATAAATAATTTCTAGGTGATTATTTATACATGGCATGCATTTTAGAAAATTTGTCAATAAGGATTCGTTGGACGCGATGAATTTGCTGCCACTGTGCTCCTCCGTAGGACCTATATGGAGGTTCAACATGTTAAGTATCTTCAGAAAAGCTGAGAGTATGCTCCTTCTACTGATAACAAATTTTGATGTGTAAAAGAGAAAGGACAGTATATTCTTTTAGTGCAAGGACTACGGTAAAAGTTATGAGCACTGGAGGTAGATTTTCAAAAGCCTACCTTTTTCTTTGGCGACTTGTTTTCTCTAGCTACCTATTGCAGTGCTTTATAAAGAAATGATCAGAAAAATGTAAGTATTTTGTGTTTTTATGGTGCCTAAAAAAGCTTACATTTTGGTTTTTTGTTCACTTGCACGCCCGGTAATGCAAGCGACTTCACAAAAATACACCAACTCATAAATTAACGCCTCTTGAAATTTTAGTAACTACAGCCAAACCGGCGTACCTACGTCAAATCCGGAATTTACTTCGTTACATCTGTGAAATTCCGCTACATAGAAATTCGGGCTAATGTTAGAAGAAAGTTTCCACAGACGTTTATCGGCACAAATCTCACTGGGATGTTCTTTATTTCGTTGAAATCTAGTATCACTACCTCGTTTCTAACACTTCCTGGCATCATTGTTGGCACCACATCTGGTCGTTCAGTATGGCCAGATGGCCTGCATCGCGCCTTTCATCTATGGTGTGCTCGCAGAACCGGCTTCAGGACACTCGATCGCGTCCACCACTTCATCGGTTACTGCTAAGTACATCGCAGGTGTCTCCTCTCATCAGGCTTGATGTCGTACCTGCTTTATGCAGTTCCCACGAACATCGCTAGCTATCGCTCGCCGGTCAGCTCCTCCTTTGCAATGACAGCAGAGTCGTGTGCTTAGGAAAGTCGCCGTGAGTCGGACGCTGCTAGGTGGTGGCTCGACGCTCTCACGGCCCGATCAAGCACAACCTAGGAAATGCAACAAGTCATGTAGTTAGGCCTCAATGACCACTTGTCTGCTGAGCTGAACGGTCGACGGACGTTAAACGGCGGCAGGCTCCTCGGTGGCCTCCTAGTGGCCGTTCTGTACACCTGACTCTCAGCAGGTTCGGCCCATTCTGCACCTTATGCGACTAGACATTGTAGTACTTCCTGTTTCAGCGCATGTATGCTTCCCTAAAATCTCCTTGAGACCTAAAAGTTCTGTGCCAATTAGTCCGTGAAACTTTGTTTATGCTATAGAAATTTCTGGCAAACGGGACTTTGTTACATACAGGTCTGAAACACATGGCGGCATACACTTGTGTTAGAAAAGTTAAGCGTACTTCGCTACACTGAGGGTTTCACACATAGAAGTTTGTTACATCGAGGTATCGACTATACTTGTAAATTTTCTGAAAAAAGATGCAAATGATGAGTTATACATGTACATCTAAGTCACTTAATACTATGTTTTAATGTTTTTTTTAATGGTCAAACTACTCTCTGCAACTATATTTGACGAAGTTCATGTTGCCAATGCTGTGTGACCTGATCAATAACTTTTATGATCTTTACCATCACCGTAAACTCCTATTAAGTTTTCTTTTAAATATAATTTGGATATATTGCTACTAAACATATAACGCGGAACATTTGCCTGAAAAACAAATATTTAGAAAGACCAGCAAGTTTAAGTCAATTTTCTAAAAAAAAAACATTTCATTTTTTCATTTTTTATTTACAGTTAGTTAACATAGTAGTCTGTTAGAAACTACCGACAGAAATTGTAATATATTGTTTGTATGGCCGCTATTAGGACTCGAATCTCATGCTACGAGAGTTTGAATGGGGCTTCGCGTAGACGCTCAGCTGAGCAGAATTTTGAACTAAGCAAGGTCTTCTATTTAATGTTAGTACTTACCTCAATATCTGAGCGTAAAAGCCAATGAAGCAACAATATTGATCCTAACAATATTTATTTCCCGGCACTGGCAGGGATTATCAAGATGTGTGTTAGCTGTCGCCTTTGTTTGACGGAGAAGATACGTAACATTTAGACTCCCAGACAAACTTAAGTCAAGAGGAAAAAGTCTAAGTAACCCGGCATAAATCACTGAAAATAGAAATGAAACCTAAACACAAGACATTTGAAGCCTCACACGCTTACAAAATGCTCATTATTTTACGAAAGAGTCCGTTCGTGCACAACAAAATGCCACTTCCTAGGCGTCAGATATTAAATCGTACATATGTACATGCACTGCATATCTGTTTGACATAAGAAAATATGACTATTACATATCATGTTCGGTATTTCAAACTCAAAGCCGAGTAAAAGGGCCCCAGCGGGATTTTCTAAAAATCCGCATTCCCCCGTATTGGGAGGAAGTAAGCACTGTGCCCACACTTCTGGATACGGACTTCTAAGAAACTTTAAGTACACTAATCCAAATTTTATTAACGTTTATGGTTAGATATTGAGGTAACTGCTAACGATAAATAGAAACCTTACATAGGCCAAAATTCTGCACAGCAGAGCGCTGCACTGAGTCCCGTTCAAAACGCTCATAGCACGGGATCTGAGCCTCATACCAACACAATAATAATTTGTGTTGGTAGTTCCTGATACACTAGTATATTACCTAACTGCAAGTAGAAAATAAAAGGTGGGTTTTTTAAGAAAATCTACTCCCAACTTGCTATTTTGAAGCACTTGAAATGGGGTAGCACTTGAAAAGGTGCTTACCCCACCTTTTCAAGTGCATTAGAAACTCGTTTGCACAAGCAGAAGTATCCCAAGTGTAAAAAAGCATGGATTAACTGGTCGGACTAGACCGCAGTGTACCAAGAGGACGACTATAATGCTGGTCTGCAAAGTGTGCCAGAAAATTACGCATCAGCACGCATTTACCCCTCAGAACATGAAGAAGATGCGCTAAAACTTGCCACGGAAATCTTAGTAGGTCAATGGCTGGTGGCCGGAATACTACCACGGAAGGAATGTGACCAGCTTGTGGTGCACGCGCTCTTCGCAACGCAACGTCCGTCAGTTGCCGCTACGGAACGCGCTCAAACGCGAATGTGCGTATGGGCCTTCACTGTTTTGTGGCATATCATACGGTGGTAGGCAATAGCTGTGAGTAAAATTCATCTATCCAGTATTTTAAGATCTTTCCATTGATACTCTATAAAACAATACTGTGAGAATGATTTCGGGTCGTCGAGCATAGTTTTAACATGCCTGCCAACTTTCCCGGATTGTCCTCGGAACCTTCCGAATTTCGACCACATCTCCCAATTGTGCGAACGCAACCTAAAATCTCCCGAAAAGTTACCACAGCAAGGCTTCAGGTTTTCTTCCTTTTCTTTGTCGCCCCTGTCCCTACCGCGTTTGTCAGTGCGAGTTACTCGAGATCAGGTCGAGATTAAGTCCAGGTTAGTCCGGCGGGTTGTCACGTGACAACTCAGCTAGAGCTGCTTTCGCACACCAAGGTGCTGAACATCTACTCTGCAGTAAGACTGAGCGTATTTGGAACACAGCTTATATGGTCGTGGATGCGCTGATGCTATGCCAGGCACTGCCAGGACGCATCAGGGACTTTTCTTTGGGCTTCAGCATTTAGTTCGAACGATGGCACTTTGGAAGCAGAAAAAGCATTTGCAAGTATTCCTGAAGTACTAGACGACCGAGTTTAATTAAATTTTATTTACTTACTGCCATTCGGCTGCTGGGGACCGGGAAAAATCTAGATTAACACAGGCCCTCGCTTCCCAAATACCTGGCAATACACAAGTCAAAATTCAATATCTAGTGCATAAAAGTCACAGTGAAACAGAATTAATAAATAGAGGTTGGAAAGGTCTGTTACCTTCATCTTATACAGGCGATTATATAGTCATTGCGATCAAATTGCCCTTGTCATATTTGTTCGGATTGGAAATGGAGGTAATTTTGTTTCAACCTTAAAGGGCAACTCCGCTCAATTCCGAGAAATTTAGGCTTACATGTGATTCCATTTCACAAAGCACTACTAAACAGCTCTACGTCTTCGAATTCGCGAAATGTGAAATATTATTTGCGTAATCTTAATTTAAACATCAGGTGATACCGAAACCGAAACTTCGGTTGCGTCAGGCAACATTGGCCTCGTGTTGTCAGAGTCATGGCCACGTCACGTCGAACCACGTGGTCTTGTGACGTTCGTGGGGGCGAGGTACAGGACACGCGACGCGGGCAGGTCGCTTCGCATGGCGTGGACGGTGATGGCCCGGGGAGAGGGAGGAAGGGGAGAACACGAAAGAGGAGAGGGCGGAGCGGAGAAACCGGACCTGCGATAAACGCGCAGGGCAGCGCAAACTAGCGCATCCGCGTTACGGTGATCACGTGGACGCCCTTGAGCCAACACCGGGAGGAGAAACTCATGACGTCATCGTTCAATTTCGCTCTGAGAAGTAAAAACAAACAAAACGCGAGAATGACGTAGTCATGCCTTTGGCGTAGTGGGTCAACGTTGGCCGCTCCAACTCCGTCGCCATTGACTGCGCTGACGATTGCGCCTCACGCCGCACGCTAGAGTTGGCAGATTTCGGCGACTTGGCTCATTTGAAAGTTTGCTGGCCAGTTTATTAAATATATAGACGGAATTAGATCGTAATATTTGACATGGGGTCTTCCTATATGATACTGAAGAGGGCTGCACAGTTTTCTAAATATCAAAAATGAAGCGGGAGTTTCCCTTTAAATGTTTAGTTCTATTTTCTACATAAGTCCCTTTTTCTTTATAATGCAAATAAATGAAAAGGTGCAAGCAAGCTGGACAAGTATGACAAAAATATGGAGAAGGGGAACAAGAGGCACAAAGGACTAACACAAATGGAGAGGTCCCGGGTTCGATACCCAGACCAGGTGGATTTTTTCGGTCGCACACCAGTGACCTAGCTGAGTTTGGAGATTTGTGTTCGTCCTTTGACCCTCTTGTTCTCCTTCTCAAGGGATTATTTTCGTCGCCCTTTTTTCTACTGCTGTATTGAGCAATTTTGCACGAATTCAATCTATATCATCCATGTATCTTATCTGGGTATACATTATGTTTCATTTTTCAGGTCCATGGCAGCCGACACCTACGACGGCGACGCAAGCCGCAAGACACCTACGACGACGACGCAAGCCACAAGTTCAATGCATAGTTTTGCAATTGTGCATTTTATATGGCATTCATGATTAATAAATATGTAAGCGCAGTTCCCAATTTTCGTAAATCTTTTATAAGATTCTTCGTAATCCAACCTTGACGGTAAAAATGGAGAAGATATTAGCGAACTGGTGGATCTCCATCATTCTGGAAACCCTTATATCAAGGGGCAACCGACACAAGCGACGATCGAATCGTATTTCAGATTTACAAGAAAATGGCCTAACTGACGCCGGTTCGTACAGTGAAGATATGTCACGCCGTCAAATTGATGACTCAATTGTATTTCAGGTTGACAAGTAAAATGTCAAAATCATAATAAAACACAGCCATTTGAAAATGACAGCCTGCCATCACATTGACAACTAAATTGTATTTCAGGTTGACAAGTAAGACGTCAAAATGATAAGAAACCGTCATTTGAAAATGACGGCCTGCCATCACTTTGACAACAAAATTGTATTTCAAGTTGACAAGTAAGGCATCAAAATGATGAGAAACAGCGTCATTTGAAAATGATGGCCTGCAGTCACTTTGACAGTAGAATGCTTGGAAATAGAACTGCCAAGATATTTCCCGTCATTTTGACTGATTTTTTTTTTTACAGTGTGGTCGATCAGAAGACTTTGCTGACACAGTAGAGAAATGTGTCAGTTGCATGAAGCAGAGGCAACCCCAGAGCCAATCACGCATGCCAACTCCTTTCCCTGACCGACCGTGGCAAAGATTAGCCATGGACCTTCTTCATGCCAATGGAAAGTGCTACCTTGTTGTGATGGACTACTACTCCAGCTACATTGAGATAGCATTACTCAAAAATCAAAGGCCAGAAACCGTCATCCTCAAGTCGAAGTCGATCTTCACAAGACATGCGATTCCAAAAACAGTTGTGACGGACAATGGACCACAGTTTCACTGTTGGGGACACACTATCCCCAACATTTCAGCGCAGCCCTTGCCTCGTCGTCGTCTGTTTCGGCGAAGCACGGCCACGCACAACACTGCATGGCTCGAAGAAGAAGGCTTGCTACCCAGGCATGCAATGCACCGAAACGTTGGTCAACCGCCGCTGCCAAGGCAATAAACCGGCCGTTCTTTTTCTATGTCGGGATTTGTTCGTCACCTGGACACAGTATCTCAGATCTGGTGTCCCGGACGTGATTCGAACATGCAACCTTCTGATGTGGAGTCAGAAGGTAATTTGCTCCCTGCAGAAGTCATTTGATCCCTACAAAGCACTGTTGGCGTACCGAGCAACACCTTTGGAGAATGGCTTCAGCCTTGCCAAACCGTTTTTCAGCCGGAGACTGTGTACACATGTACCAATATCAGCAGAGCTGTTGAGGCCTTCTGTACCAGATGATGATCAAATCGAAGACTTTGAGCAGAAGGCTTGAAAACACCAAGCGACCAACTATGACAGGCAACATGCCGTAAGGAATCAACCATAGTTTCAGCCATCCCAGAGGGCGTGGATCACTGATGTAAAGTGCACAGGGCCAGTGCTTAGCAAAGCAGAAACACCTCGCTCCTACTGGGTTGGCACTGACCAGGGCATAAATCGCCGCAACGCCAAGTTCCTCGTCATTAATCATTGACGAAGCAACATTGAGGAGAACCTCATCCCTCTTGGCAGCTTGCCTTGTTTGCCCGAGTTCCCTGCCTGCCAGAAAAGCCAGCATCGCCGCAGCAATCAAGGTCCGGACCAACCTCCCAATCTCGAAAGCCCCTGCGACCACAGTGCCATTTTGGCTGTATTCACTACACTAACAACTTTATTCAATGTGTTTTCGATGGTAATGGATACCCACTTAAAGAAGAATTACTCGGCAGAGTTTAAAAATAATTAAAGAGGTGTCCAAACTTTTTGTTTAGTGTTTCTTTCAAGTTTGCACCAAGTTATTTTAACAACTATAAACACATATAGTTGAACTTCATGTCATTTAATTAATCTTAATGAGTAGAATATTTGATAGAAATATACAAATTGTGATTTGTTTTTTTACGATACACGCCTGCAAAATTTGCAAAAGTGTCCAGTCATTCAAGTTTGAAATTTTTTTACAAAAGAAGTTTATTTATTAATAAAACCAGAATATTTCGGTAAACTTGCGTAGGCCCATACTGTGTGCTAAAAATTCTTGAATGCTTAGCAGAAATATTCTATAAGGTACCTGTCATGAAAGTGGGCCCAAACAACAGTATGCGTAAAGGAGGCAGTCCCCCTCTTCATGATCTATAACTATTTTTTTTTATTTCAAGTATTTTTTTACAAGACTAATTGTGGATTTGTTTATCCCAGAAGTTGGGCAACCACATATAAAAAAATCAAATAAATTAAAAATTTCGCAAATTCACCCTTTGTTTAATTCAATCTGAAATCACCCTTCACTAATGTTTTTTGACGTTGAAAAAGCGTCGAAGGACACCTATTTTCAGAAGTTTGCATCCATTCAACATTTTGCTTTAACATTAATGTCGTCACTATTGCCTATTGCCTACTGCTCACAAAAATTGGTTGTGCTAACAGGTCGGGCAAAACGTCAACATTGCATAAGCAATATCTAGACTTCAGTTGAATCAGAGTCAGTTTCAATGCACACAAACTCATAATCATAAGATTACACATAACTCTATGCAGGATCCCTATCAACAATACCCTTGAAATATAATAGTCCTAAGTTGGAACTCAATGCCAACCTGAACAAAGCTATTCCACTTCCTCACTAACATTTCTTGCTGATGTGTAGTCGAATTATATTTTGTTTCAATGGTCCTGAGGGTCCTTGGCATAACTGCTACAGTCACGCCTTCATTTGCTAACGAAAGAGTATTCCCTGCAATCTTGTCATCCTGCGAATATGGTAGAATCACGGCACTGGCTGTTTGAAGAAGCAGAGTAAAGACATTGCCCGAGAGCTACGCCTTTGTTGACCTTACATGAGCCGAGATCAAACAACGGCTTCTGTCATAAAGCAAACTGCACTGATAACATCAGACACATCCTTGATGTAAGTTCCTCTAGACATAATGATACAGTTTCTTTTTGAGTACATGCATTTGGTTTGTTCGGGAGTGACCAGGAAGTTGATAATCTTGTGGATGAAAGGCCATCTTGGGTACAGGATTATGCCATCTGCCATGAAGCATGTCTCATAGTCTTTGAAGGCGGTCATAGGCTTTATCCCGTGCGAACTTGCTCATCACCCACGTGGACTACATGAAATTGACCGTTGGAGAGTCACCAAACTTCAACAGGTTTTGCTATACACAGGCCCCGTCGTCCTTTCAAGCAGACTTTAGAAGAAATACTTCCAGTATTTTCTCTGTATATCGATTTGTCTTCTTGTTGGTGTGAGGACACGTGCACAGAGTCAGGTATGCAGCTGTGCTAGAGCTTTCCTGACACAATTTATGCGACATTTCGGCTTTCTCTACGACAATAAACAGCATTTGTATGATGTTAAAGACTTTACCTAGCTGACAATGCTAAAACGTTTGTAACCTTGATAATGTGACCACTTTCCAGTTCTAATATTATTTTCACCGCATGAAAAGACTTATAAATTAGGAAAACTGCCTTCTTTAGCAATTGAGCAGGAGACTTCATGAAACAAAGACTAATCGGTTATTAGAGAAAATGTCGACTGTAAGCGAAGCTCCAGCCACAGACACATCGTTCTAAGGGGTGAACTCACAGTTTCGTATATCAACATTCAACGGTTTTACCGTTTCCTGTGACAAAAAGATAAAGCATAATTTCATAGAGTGTGGACCAAGTGCTGGTGCATTGCCAGGAATAACGCCAGAATCAACACAGTGGTGGAACTGCCAAGTGGTGATTTGGAGTGGTTCCTGTAGGAAGGAAAAACGGATTTTGGAGCAGAGATTCCCACTTTTGGAGCAGACGATTTTGAACTTTCATGTCGTAAAATGTTACATTTGAAATTAGCCTGTAGAAAAAAGCTGCAGTTGATGGAGCCTTGGCAGGCAATTTGAAGTGCCGTACCTACAGGGGACCTGACCACTACAGATATTTATTTATTTTAAGTCTAAGCTTTCGGTCTGTTGTAAAAGGAGTAGGTATGTTGTATGCAGTTATGAAGGTGAGTCAATGGTGCATAGAGGGAAACTAAATGGACTTCACAAATCGGTATGTTATATCCAAATGTCTGTTGTAACCAAGTCTGTTGTAATGAGCTTAGACTATAAGGAGTACCATGGCGTCTTTGGTCTGTGTTTGACATAAAAAGATATTTCTGACTACTTTGCAGGGTTTGTATCACGATGCTGTCATTCGTATACCGCCTGCTATTGTTCATAGAGCAGCTAAGAGGAGCACATAGCTACTCTAACCGGTCACAATGAATAGCACTAGCTATTTATTGTGATCAGTTAGCACTAGCTATAGCGCTGACTACTAATAGTGCTAGCTATGAATAGCCAGTGCTATTCATAGCTAGCACAATGAATAATGGTAGTTCTTCATTGCAATCGATGTGAGCACCGTTGCACAATAACCAGTAACTCTTCGTTAGGCATGTGCAAACAAGGAATTTTGGGTTCAAAGCAAATTCAAAGTGAATAGTGGTTTAGGCCAAATATTCTTAAATATTGATTAGTTGCTGCGCCTTGTCCCCACCGTTACACCATGCGTAAATGAAAATTCAGCTGAGTCTAGCTATATTTATAGACTGGCCTCAGAAAGTACAATACTTACATTGGGATGGTGAGCAAACGACATATTTCACATAAAATTAAACCTGTAAAGGAGCCCAGACACTCCTAATTGAGGGGACTCTGGATTAAAAGAAGAGAAAAATGGGTTGGTGCGTAGGTCTACTTTGCTGCATCAATTTGCGTCAAACTACGGCCGCACCTGAAGAAACATCTACAGGCTCTTGCCGCATGACGATGTTGTGTGCGCAAGAAGCGAATGCCCGTGGCTTGGAGTCTGGTACAGGCCAATGTGCAGCCCCCGCAGAGCATGCAAGCTCGGCTGGCTCGGCCGCTGGTAGCCACTGTCCAGAGCAATGAGCGAAGATTGTGGAATAACGGCTGCTAGAGCGGCGTCTACCACCGTTTCCATCAGACAGAAGCGCGTCGCGTTGAAGCGAGCAAGCCAGCAGACGGGACTCGTGTGCGCCATGGCACAGTTTTCGGCAGCAGGCGGCGCGCCGCTCCGGCGTTGTCTGTGTTACGTCACTTCCGTGACCAAGTTTTCATGACATCGACATGTCAACTTTGCGCCCCTTTCCAAGCGCGGAGAAAGACGTAGTTCTACGTCGAAACAAGCACAAATAATAAACACAGGGTGTTAGAACACCGCTGCCTAACACATATCCTCACATAATAGCACAGTAAGTTTTGAAGATTTTACTGCAATGTAAATATCAACAATCACAACAATTCGTCCTCCTTTTTTTCTTTCTTTTTTTATAAACCAGGCGGGCGCATGCACCATACTATAGTAGGATATAAGTCAAGAAGGTAGCGGCAAATGCCCCTCAAAGGGAATCATATATCCCTCCGCCACCTCCGCATCCAATAGCGTCCCATCGTTTCCGTGACGTTGCGGGTTAACGGGCGAGGAGGGTCTTGCTTTCTGTACATATTTGCTTTATCTTTCGACTTTGACTTAGCATTGTGGAAGCCACGAGGGAGATTACAGGGTTCGTACAGGTTTTCAAGAAAAAAATTCAAGGACTTTTCAAGGACCTTTCAAAAAATAAAGAACACTACAGTAGATCACACAAATTATTTTTAACCACCTCGTGTGACTTGCAGGCGCTGTTTAGATCGGTCGCCTGCGACGGAGCCGAGCCAGTGGACCGCCCGCTTACGCTTGCTGCCAGATAGTTCTCCATCGAGTTTCCAGCTGCCATTTGCATGATTCCACAGTGCTTTGCACTTTTTGCATGGCTTTTGAGGGCAGATTCGCCCATCGAAGCGATGTCGAACGTCTTTCTGCAGCGTGTGCATTTTGCGCAGTGAGGGTTTGCTGTATCTGGCGCAACCCAAAGCTTATAGTCGTCGTTGCTGAGCCAAGCGCTTTGGAACTTACATTTCCCGGGCATTATTCTATGCCATCTGAATGCACGAATCACTGGGTCACTACACGCACCATAAGCGACACGTGGGAACAAACAGCGAACAAAGCATCCGGAGTAGGCACAGACCAGATATAAACAAAGCACAATGTGGCCAACAGACAATTCTCGGCCTATGGGGCTGTGCCTTTTTTAGTGGGTTGCCAATAAATCCAGCTAAAGACGAAGGCAAAAGAAAGAATTAAATACTACTAAATTTAACTCTTGATTCATATAACTGCATTTCCGTTGCAAATAAGCACGCTGGCGCAACATGCCTTTTTTACGAAGAGGTCGAGACTCTCCAGGCTCTCCAGCCTCATTGTGGCCACTTATGGCTTTTGGCCAACCCTGAAGTCGAAGCAAGCCAGATGAAAGAAAAGAAAATAAAAAAGCGCGACGGCCGCGCGTTTTTCTTTTTTTTTTTTCGCGCAGGAAGTTTGATTGGTTTGACTTCGCGATCCCGGTGTCGCGGAAAGCAAGCAACGAATTTTCCCGGGACCACGCTCAACCGCTATAAAACGCGGGTCGCGCAACCGAGCCCCGCGAAACGCTAAGAATTCAAGGGTTTTCAAGGACGGCAAAGATATTCCAGCACTTTCAAGGCCTTGAAAAAGCAACTTACAAATTCAAGGGTTTTCAAGGATTTCAAGGACCTGTGCGCACCCTGGATTAGAGTCTTCCCCTCCGATCGAAACAAAGGCGACTTTCGGGGATTAGCTTCCCCTCCGATGGATACAAAGGTTGCTTTCAGGGGCCCGTTTCCCCCTCCGATGAATACAAAGGTCCCTTTCTTAAAATGTGGGGGTCGGAGACATGTTGGCGCCACTCTGTGGCCATTATCTATCCATTGAAGCGGAACAAGGAGCGTTTCCAGTGAACTCTTCTTTCGCCTGCGGAGGGATTTGAAACCGGCGCATCACGCTTGTGGGAGGAGCTTCTCCTACCTTCTTAACTCGTAACCGACTATAGTTTGAAGGTGTGTTTTTCGCCTAAGCGCGGCTCTGCTGCGGCGAAGCAAGTTGCGAGATCGCGATTTCAGCTCTGCGAGAATTTCTTCTGCGCAGTGCACCAGTGTTGGAGGAGAAGCACACTCAAGAAGGCTAATCCGCTGCGCTCAACGCCTTTGAAAAGTATGAATATCACAGTTCATTTAGAAGAGGACATAAAATCGTATATCATTTGAAAATATTTTGAAATAAGAATAATTGCACAACCCTACTCTTCAAACATAGCACTTAGGAATCCGGAAAAAAAAAATGTGTGCTTAATTTTTAGTGGCATTGCCAACAATGCCATGTGCCACACTTCTTCCAATTTCCTTTTCGAGAATAGCTCCCTCTCGGTGCAGACATGGCGCAAATTGTGCACAAACAAAACTTTTGGAGCAGATTGCTTGTTATGGTCCAGTTTGGCACAAATGGTGCAGCAGTTCCACCACTGCCAACATGATCATCAGAAAAAAATTGGGAGAACAAAGAAGCTTCTATGAATGTTCTCGCTCGTCGACAAACATGCATACGCACATTCTCTCTTGGTTCTCACACTTTATGCAGTGGCCACACAAATGCGTCGTCTGCAGATGCACGTTGCTTACACTTGAGCAACATGTGTTTGCAGTGCTCCACCGATTCATTTGCATTAATTTCCGGTCAAAGAAAACCCTAGGATATATTCTCAACTCATTAGATTGTTAAATATTTATTGTGTTCTCGGTGTAGTTTTCTTTCTTTTTTTATGTCTTGGCTGTAGGTAGGAGATTTGTATCCCAGAAACAGGTTCCAGGTGTTTTTTCTAAATTTTCTTTGAACATCAACTTTGTTTACAATGCTAGAAATAGCCGCATCTTGCTTGTTTGCTCTGTTTCTTTCTTTGGGTCTTTGAACTGAGTCTGCATTAGTCTTTGCCCCATGCACATGCAACCAAACTGACAGGTTGAAGGTGCAACCAAAACTAACCATAGCATTGGGGCTACATGAGAGATGGGAGCAATTTCTTGCTCAAGCATATAAAGTCACTATGTCCTCAAACTGAGCCAACCAATAAAAAAACCCTCTCCATCATAAAAAAAAAAAAAAAATTGCGGTGGTTTAGTTTGGTTATGCCAGGATATACGCAGCGTGAGCTTATGTGCACAGAATGAGAGGCGCTATCAAGCAGCTCCGGTGCAGCGTCAGACTTGGCTACTGTGCAATGAAGGCACACAGCTGGGCACGCGGCGGCGCCAGTGCGTCTGCCGCAGCTAGTGCGTCACTCCTCTGAAATGCTAAGACCGGTGAGGCGCGCGCGGTGGCGACAGAGCCCGCGGCGGCTGCGGCTCCGGCACGCCAGCTGTGCACCGTGTGAGCGTGACTGCTCCCTCGCGCTTGCACAGCACGGAGCACGGCTCATTATGCGAGCCACGCAAAACTGCTCGAAACTCCGGCCAGTGTAGCTCACGCTACAAAAAAAAATGAATATGTTCATTCCTGATATGCTTTGTGTTGTGATCATCTGCTTCCTGAAATCCTCCATGAATGCGAGTTGGTTTCTTTATGCTCTGCTTTTTTATACCATATTTTCTGTGACATCAGAAATTTAAAATTCCACTCGCTTCATTACTTTCACTATAAACTGTTTTATTGTGCATTTTAAGGAGTATTATTTTTTGTGATTGTTTAAGAGCATAATCGTTGCATCCTCCCCCATGTTTAACAAATAAATTTTAAGGATCATTTAAATATTAAATCATGCTATTTTACCGTACGTTGTCTAAGTGCTCGAGTTTTGGGGAGGGAATTTATTTTCTCATGTTTATGCTGCGTTTAAAAACTGCCTGCATTTAGTTTTGTGTTCTGCATAGCTGCAGACTCTACTCGCATGATTCCTAAAGAAAGCGTCAAACTAAGAACTGACATCACTGGCCTAAGGGAAATCATTGAGGCCCAGCAACGGCAGATTGATCGGTCGCAGAACGCATCCACTGGAGCCCGCAGTACATCGGACAACCTTTTTCTCAGTTCACGAGACAGAGCTCGACGCTCTAAAGGAGAGGCTGCTTGACGCGAAGCACTGCAGAGTCCTGGTAAACCAGCCTGCCGCAACCAAATACAGAAACGAAGACATGCATTTATCCTATGTATTCACTCATCAAACAGTGCACTGCCGCCCAGTCCACTCGGCTGTTGGCACGCACTTAATAAAATTATCTATCTATCTATCTATAATGTGAAAATTGGAATGCGAATATTGGAACTCAACATGTCTAAAACAAAGGAGAAAATCTCTTTATACGACAGCTCTTGCTTTCCGCAGGAGTTTCATTGCAGCAGTCTAAGAAATTACTTGTATGTGAAATAATTTTCGAAAGGTTAAAACCTCAAGTTCTTAGCTTTATCTTTGGCAGCTGCTCTTTGAGCAAGGGCTTGTGCAGCCTACGTAGCAGAATTGTTGTACAAGTGACTAGCATGACAAAAATCTGGGAAGCAATAATTAAAATGGCACACAAGGCCAATGAAAACACAGTGGTAAAAACTATCTAAATATGTTATAAGAGCAGAACTACGTCTCGAGTGGAAATAAGCTGGCAACTAGAGATAATTATTGTGAATGGATTGACGCGGCCTGCCGCAAGCCAAAGGCCGCGTCCCAGTGACTTGCGGAGGCCTGCACTAAGGTGTCAAATGGACATGATTATTGATAAGGCACTGTCAGTACTTCCTTGCTTCGACATTCCCAGTTGTCACTCTTTACGAGTTAATTATTGACAAGGCACCGCTAGCAGCCCCAGTCACCACGGCAACCCCTCGGGCCCAAAATGGAGGTCACTGTGGTGCTTCCGACATTGTGCAGGTAAATCTTTTGAGTCGTGTCACTACTCTAGCTGCTTCGCTGCCATATGAAGGGGATCTCGGCACCACCCGAGTCTTCGTCATGTACCCTAAACAAAGGGCTTGACAATGCGCGGCAAACAGAGCACGAGGAAAACAGTGAACAAGTGGCTTACCCAGTTACTGTCGAGGACACTTGAATGATGCGGTTTATGTACACCGTTCACACCTAATCTGACAGTGCAGCTGAAGCTACGTGCTCGTCGGACCAGTCGTGAGTTGCTCTCGTCACGTGATCATGCTCCCGCCAATACGACGCGCAGAGAACAGGGTCAGGCGACGAAAGGGAGGCAGCCGATTGGTTCGGCGAGCACATAGCTCCCACCGCACCGTCAGCTTAGGCATGAACGAAGTGTAGGAGCTGGCTGTCTTTCGGCGTTCTTCGATAAACTCCACGTCACGTGGCGCTCCCCAGTTCGGCATTGACTCGAAGCTTAGGACACAAAGTCAACAGTCACGTGAAGTTCCGGGCACAAACCAAAGAGTCACATGACCCACAGCTCCCAGGTGAGTTGCTGAAAGTCGCTCACTTATTTCACTGGTCCCAAACGGAGAAGTTTCGGGCCTCTTTGCTTGCGCGCGAGTGGTCTGGTTTGCTTGCCGCAGGAGCTGGCTACGCCATGGCACTCACCCACAAAGGTATCTGTGAATGGCAATTTTAGGTATGGAATTAGATGCAAAACAAAGTATTCAAAGTCCAAAGGTTGTAGGAGAACTAAGTGTTCATTAAAAAGAAAGCTTTTGAGATTTAATGAATATGCACACTAATCGAGGGTTTCGTTATCTAAAATTAGCATGTGGTCAGTAAACATCCTTCTTAAAAAGATCCAGCCAAACACATTAGGGTTATTATCGAGTCTCCATTAGTCCAAGGCCATAGTCTTTCAGTTTAAACGCATTTCTGGACAATAGTTCACAGACTGTCCGTGTTTAAAAGCTTCTATTTTTACTGTGCTGACCATACAAGGATTTGTTTTTCAAAAATGCTAGTTATCAGTGCACTTGTCTAGATCTCACTGCATCATTGGACGTTTAGTCCCGCACGTCTATGGCTCGACCAGGCTCGTAGTAATTAGCAGCGTTTACATGAATGCGACAGCGCATCGACTCTGATCGTCCTTGAAATGAAGCTGACGCGTGAATGCCCCCATGGATGCGCATCAAGTCCTGCACAAAAGACCTGCATTATGTGATACACCGTGTCACATTTCAAAGTTAGAGGTGCATTTCGGGCACCAGCCACATCACGCGACCGCATTTTCTAGTGTTTCGCACGCGGAAGCCACTTGAGGAGCATAGAAATCATGCCATGCCCGCTGTCTTTGGTGATCTGGAAGAAGTTACGATACACAAGAAACCTAAAACCCAAGTACTTTCGGCTCCGGGCCGGGTCACTCTAAAAGAGAGGCAACGTGGGTGCGCATGTCCTGGCGAGCAAGATCGTTCCTAACCACTCGCCGCAGAGCTCCGGCTCGCAGGACACCGGTGCGCCTTTCCTCACCAGGCAGCGACAACCACGGCCGGACCCCAAGAGGCTCCGGCACGAGCAATAACAGCAACGAGATAGTCACCATAACCGAGATAGGGGCTGCCCTGGTTATGCGGTACCGGTGCTCGAAGCTTTCAACGCCGTTGGTGCCTGCTCCGAAGCCTCTAGGGACCCCATCAGAAACACAAGTCGTGAATTGCAAGGCCTGGAACTTGGCTGCCCCAACCGGCTCGGCCAGTAGCGTCACAAGGGGGGGGCGGGGGGGCGGACCGCCCCGGGTGCAGGGCTCAGGGGGGTGTCGCGGCGGGCCACGAGGGGGGGGAGAGTCGCGGCGGGCCACGCGAGTGCGGGTGGGGGGGTGGGGGGGGGGGGGAGGGGTCGCAGTGGGCCATGCGAGAGCGGGGGGGGTGTCGCGGCGGGCTACCGCCCCGGGTGCCGCTGACCCTCGTGACGCCACTGGGCTCGGCTATATTCGGCTCACTCACGATGGCAAGAAGAGCTTGCGTTTCTTCCCGAGAGGAAATTGCGGAAAAACAGCAAGAACTGCTCTCCGCCACCGTCGACGAGATTGGCCACCACCACGTCCCCGTCTGAATGCTCATTCGCCGTCGCCATTTTCCTCCATCTAGCGGCTTGAATGTGATACGCTCCACGTGTGCATCATGCCGTTTAAATGACTGCATTGAGTGCGATAGGTACAGTCGATGCGCTTTTGTCGCATTATTGTAAACACGGCTGTCATCACCTGTTCAGGGCCTTGGAAAAACTCTGAAAGGACGCCATTTATGCATCTATGCAAAGAAGTGTGACTCGTACAAAGGTGCAACTTAGATGGATAGATACTGAGGGAGAGGAGATGAGAGCAGAAGAGACGAAAGCGGGAGAGGAGATGTGAGCACACGGGGGCAAAGCACTGAGCTCTGGTTGAAATGATTAATGACCCAGATTGGAATGCTCGGTAGCTCCAATTGAAATGATTAGTTTAAAGGTTCAGCTGGCTCTAGTGCACTGTTGCAAATTGAAGTAAACAGCAACTAGTCTAAAGTTAACCTCTGGCAATGCATTTCTATGAGAAAAGAGAATGCATGTTCTTCTCTCTGCTTGATTAGGAGCCAATATTACGAAGAATTCTAGCATAATTAATAGCTTAAAGCTTTTCTGAAAGGCAGATGTTGGTCAGTTACAATTTTCTTTTTTTTAGATATTCATGGCATTAGAGAGTGTTAAAGTACCTTCTTACATGCATATATGTACACTGTCAGACACCATTCGCAAAACGAGGGCATTGCTGCTTTTCTGCACTGGAGGTTTACGTGCCAAATTAATCAACGAAAAGTATCTGGGAAATCAGGTGGTGCACTACGTAGTAACACTGGCTCCGTAACTGCATGTGCAAGTAGACGATCAAAATAAAGCTCAGGTCAAGTAATTATAGCTCGATTTGCAACAAACAAGTTTAATTTTATATTTTCTGTTGGTGCATGTGTGCAAACATACATTGCTCAGCATTTAAAACAATATTTGCAGGCTCAAAATCCTTGAAAAGAGGAAAAGTCAGAAAACAGGTGCCTGATAAAAGGTCCCCAGCCTAGGAAATAAAAAATGAGAGTTTTCATAACATAAGCAGACGGTCTAGGTCAGGGGTGCACAACGTGCGGCCCGCATCCGGCTTGCGGGCATTTCCAGTGCAGCCCGCGGACATGACACTGAGATATGCTCAAGACAGCAACCAGTGCGATGATACCAGGTTATGAAAACCTGTCTGCCAGTTATTAAAAACCTGTGTAGTTCCCAATAAACATTTTTTTAGGCCCACGTCATTTTTGAGTTGTGCAGCCCTGGTCTAGGTGGTTAATAATCTCAAAAACAGCTAGCACAAATGACAAAGGACAAGTAGAAAACTGACCAAAGCAAAACAAAAACAAAACCCACCGTAGATGAGAAATGCCGCCAGTGCAGTACAATTGCTAGCTTGGCGTCTTTAACGTGCGTCACGCACTAGTGATACATGACCGCACGCCGGTACGATGCTTGTGCAGATTCAAAATGGGCAGGGGTGGGGCTCAAACCCAGGATCCCTAGTGGACAGGACAAGTGCTACTTTCAACTCATGTTTTATTGAAAAGATAAAAAAAAGGACAAAACAAAAAACAAATCAAATTTTACAAAAAGACGAAAAGTTTAAAAGGAAAAATTTTGCAAATGTAGCTGGAGCTATTATAAAAAGGTTGTTCAAAATAAAAATATATAGAAAATAAGACTCAGGAAATTGAAAAATTCAAGAAAACAGACTGACAAAACATCACTGACCTTGTCCTTAGAGGACAAGGTAACTGATGCATCCTCTTGTAAGAAGTAGTGCTTGTATTGTCCAAATTTCTACTTGCTCTGACTTGGTGCTAACTGTTTTTATTTATTT
>JAZHYW010061878.1:0-14051 GCA_037355805.1 Ixodes ricinus
CCACCCTCACGGCCCTCATACCCCTCACGCCCCCTCACGCACTCACGGCCCTCACACCCCTCACGCACTCACCGCCCTCACGGCCCTCATTGCCCTCACACCCCTCACGCACTCACCGCCCTCACGGCCCTCATACCCCTCACGCACTCACGCTGGTCCTCACACCCCTCACGCCACTCACGGCCCTCACACCCCTCACGCACCAGACTCACCCCTCACGGCCCTCATACCCCTCACGCCCCTCACGCACCTCACGGCCCCTCACACCCCTCACGCACTCACCGCCCTCACGGCCCTCACGCCTGCCCTCACACCCCTCACGCACTCACCGCCCTCACGGCCCTCACGGCCCTCAGACTCCTCACGCCCCTCACGCCCCTCACGCACTCACTTCCCTCACACCCCTCACGTCCCTCACGCACTCACCGCCCTCACGACCCTCACGCACTCACGGCCCTCACAGCCCTCACGGCCCTCACGGCCCTCACTCACCCTCACACTCATGAATTTTCCTGGTTCAGATACTCACTCACCCTCACCTCACCTGTGAAGATGAGGGTGAGTGAGGTGAGTGAGGGCCCTCATGAGTGAGGTTTGCCGAGGAATGCCTGGGTGGTGCACCGGAGCGGCGGGAGAACTCGGAAGAAGTCCAGTTCCGAGGCTTTTTGCGCAGTTTGGATCGTGTAGACTCCTCGAAGCAGTCAGAGCGTCGGGAGCTGACTACTCCGAGACCCAAAGTTGCCACTAGTGTGCAGAGCTTGGCCATCTAACAATGTTCGAAGAACAAAAGGACGCAACCGACCAGAGAAAGCCCGCGTCGAGAGCTTCGAGTGGCGAAAACGCTGCGGAGAAGGTGGAAAACCTCGTGGGAGGAAATTCTGAACCTCTAATGACGCCGCTTGGACCTGTAAGTTCTTGTGACACCAATGAATACTGTGTGTTTTTCACGACCCTCAACACGCTGAGGTCTTGGGGTTGGCTTTGGCGGACAAATGAGTAGTGTGGAAGTTAGTGCTTGATAAGTTGTGTTAACATATTTAATGGTTCGTTTGCTTCCTTATTTCACTTGACTCGTTTAAATGCAAAGATACTTTGGTTCTTTAAAAAGCCTAATTTGTTTTTGTGGACGTCGTGGCCGCTGGTTCTTGGTCGTTGAAAACTGTGGGGTTATGAAACTAAACATGATCACTGCCGACTGTCGCGGTAAGGCAGGGAGCACATGCACGATGAAACCCAGCGCCGTGAGGCAGTTTCCATAGCAACTTGCATGGACGCTGTGGCGTGACTGCATGGCATAGGTCTACGTCACAGCGTTCGCGGCAGTTGCTAGGGAAATTGCAACGCGGCGCCCCTTTTCGTCGCTCATGTGTCTCCTGCTTAAGACTGCTTGCGGGCGAACTTCATAGAGCGCTGAGTTCGTGAGGCTTGATATGTCAGGTATTTGGTTTTATGAGAGTTCTATGCAGCGTAGTGCGATCACAGATGTGATCCCGTGGCTGTAAATTGTACCTCCATGTTCGAGGGACCACGAAACATGGGTTTCGATTTTACTCATCGCACGCAGCCTAGCGGGAGACAGTAGTGCAAGGGCGAAAGGGAGTAAAGCCGCAAACGTGATTTTCGGCGGGAATTTTATAAAATAGATGCTAACAATTTTGTTTCTTCCCCTCCTTCGGGGATCGCTTTTATCGTGGCCTGCTCGGTTTCAAACAATGCTGCCCGGCCAATGCCACCTAGCATAATGAAAGCCTGCATCTCCTTTACCTCTGCGGAACATCATCACACTCCGTTGGTGCCAACTGAAGAAATGAGCCTGAGCCAGAGGCCGAGTGTACTGACTGGACACCATTGCGCCTCCTAACGTTCACGCAGCAGTTGTGAGTATTTATGTCCAATCTGTGAACGTGCTCGATCTCACTGTCATGGCGTCAAAATATTACTGCGTGGACTCTGATTATTCCCGGTGGTGTTGACCTTGTCGGTTTTTGGTTAGTAACAATCCATCACTTCGGCGAATCGTCTGGTTCGCGTCCGTGGACAATAGACCCTTTTCAAAAGTTCGTAACCAACGCCTGCCTGCCATTGCTTGATGGCATAGTCAGAGCTTGTATCCAAAGCCGGCAAAAGGGAGGCTAGCTAGAGACTTTCGGAAACAACAGCAGATGCATGGTTCCTAGTGTGGACAGTAATCTCGGACGTACACATCGCGACACTGTTAGCGCGAACACGACATCGGCGCCTTTTCGCATTTTATTAGAAAACAGTATCAGGAGGCACACAATTTTACCCCTTATGTTAGAGCCCTAAATGAGCTCTTTTTATAACAAAGATATCTTTGATGAGAGCCTTTCGGTTCTAAGAGAAAAACACAAAAAACTGGCGATCGCTTGTTCGCGCTAACAGTGTCGCGCTCTGTACCTTTATGGCCCGAACGTCAGTATCGTTGAGGACTTGATGCGAACATGGTTTCGCAGAACTGCATTGTCCGAATGCGGACGCCGGACAACATGATTCAAACCACCAACCCCTTCCCCCAGCTTCTACAGAGGATCACGTTCACCACCATCGCTCATGGCTGGCTCTTCCGTGAAGCGTCTCGACAACGCGTAGGTTCATTACCGAGGCTGGAGAGCCTCGTCCTCAGGGCAGACGCCACCCGTCCTTTGGTGCGTCAGCTATGCGGCACTCGGCGCGGCTTTTGTAAAGGAACCTGAATCCCCGCGTCCTCAACACATGCGACGCAGACCTGGAGAGAACACAAGATCAATTGCCCATTAAATTCTGAAGTGGAGCTAGGCTACTCAAGTTCATATCGCTATCGATATTGTCCTTCTCCTTTGCCGTGCGTTTTCCTAACCTCCCTACTGATGTCCGCGCGGCCCTGGGAACACGCCGCACACGATGATGCTGCGGGAAGAGCTCGACAGAAAAGTGGATGCCGATGAAAGAGTATGCAAAAATGAAAGGACCGGAAGGTTACTTAGGAACTTGGTTTTGGGCCGTTTCACAAACCTCCTACTCGGGGCTGAAGTGTGGGCTTTATCACAACTGAGCGTTCATTGCGGGGGATTACAGTGTCTCAGAAACAGGACCCCCCCCCCCTAATGTTTGGAGGTGAGGAGGTCGCGGAGGCAAAAGTGGGGCCTGGATACTTGTTGCTTCCCATCTGGTTTATTTTTCACCGAACACGGGACAATACACCTCCCGTCTTTTTATGTATTGATAGTACTTTATATTTAATCTTTACATTGCTTTCGAATGTTTCTCCGTTTGTTAGCCGAACCAATAATCACTCCGCTTGCTCGGGGGAGCTGTTTGGCTTGGGGAGGCCAACTGCCACTTTTGCAACCCTCTGCCGATGCCCATGCAAGGGCTTACTTCAAGATGCCACCGAGAGCTATGTGGCATCCGTGCTTAGCATGAAGCGAACTTGGAATGCCGGTATACGACGCGCAGATATGTTTCGGTAAAGAGCCAGACACATACAAGACAAGACATTCCACAAACCGTGCGACACATCGGAGAGTCCCAAACAGTCGGTGCTCTAGTTGAACAACGAGTCACTCAAAAGGTCATGATCCTAAATCATTCCGTTCCGGCGCGTTTACGACAGGTCGGCCGTTTCGTCGTTCGTGTCTTTGCGCTTAACGTGGAGTCTAATTTCAACGTAACGAAGTCAAGCGTAGACAACTGCTGTGTGAATAGACCTATGACCATTTAAAAAGATACACAGTTTATAATTAAAATTATATTTGTAAACACCTCTTCGCTGCCCACCCCGACTCTCGCACCGGAGAATTTCCATAACAACGAACATCACTGGTGATATTCAGTATGGATGGGGTATTGATCGTTACACATTTTGCCGTGATCTGAGAGAAAAATAAATAAATGTTTGTTTCAGCATTTTTTTTTTCTGTGTTCGTGTAGGCTGTCGGTGCGAGGTCAAGGCGTTGTGATTCGCACGTTTTTTATTCATGCGTGAAGAGGAAGCCGTCATTTTGTAGATAAGATCTCCCCGTCCTAACATTTGTTCCAATTTATTGGCGGTGTGCTCTACCAAGAGCGTCGCTGTAGTCGGAATTTCATGACTGACCAAAGTCTCTGGATCCAGGGAAAGTAGCCTCATTGCCTTTCCTGTCTGCTAGTCAGACACAAACAAATACTAACATATACACGAAAAAACCACGTAAGGTGATTTGTTGATCGGTCTCAGTTACCATGGCAATCGACACGTTGTTCCATTCAGACTTTGGAAGCTTCGAAAAGGCCGTTCTGCACCAGTCGCTATGGAGCATTACCGTACTGAAAGCGATTCTCGCCAATATAATCGGCTTTGGCAATGTGTATACATTTAACTTATCAATCATCCTTATCTCGACAAATCTCTTACAAGTATATTGCTCTTCTTCAGTATTTCGTGTCTGGAAAATTATTTTCCAATACCTCCGAGCACCGACGCCGCATGTGGTGGCGTGCGAAGGTGTACGATTGTTTCGACGGTGTGTGGATAGAAAATTTTCGGAATACAAGAAATATTTACACAAAGCTACACATCACCAGCGAAGTTTTAGGGGCTCATCGATAATGAAGAGATCAAGAAAAGACTGCTCAATCCATGAACCAAAATGGCGACCCTTGGCGTTAGTTTCCCAGGATCCAGTGGCTTTACGACTGGCCACATGCCTTGCCGCGACGTCTTTAGTAGGATTATATCTGCTTCAACTGTCAGAAATGAAAGTGTAAGGTGAAACTGTCATATTTGATGATGCTGATTGAAGAACGCGACGACCTCAAGCTTTTACCGCGTCCTTTACAAACGCCATCGAGCTCGTTCTTCACTTCTGATAATCCCGGTCGTAACGTTACGGGAAACAACAATAAGAGTGTACCATCAAAACATCTGGTCACCTACCAGCGGTATCCGAGCACAAAACAATCACCACGTTACTCCGTGGGAAGGAATATTTGAACAAAACCATGCCTCCCCACTACCATATGTGAAACTGGACCAAACGAAATGCTCTATTTTAGAAACAAAACAGGGCGAGATGATAACGCGCGTACTCCAGTGTTTATCGGGAATTTCCTCCGCCTATCGAGCGTGTACTGAGCTAGGCGGAAGCGCTCCATCCTCTTGAATTGAACCGGCTTGCGAGACGTTGCGCAATCCGAGCCGCGTTTCTGCTCTTCAGCTCCGCGCGTTATCTTCGAGAGAAACCTCGGCCGACACTACGAGACTTGCTGCTGCGGCAGGCCGCTCGCGTGCTCCGTAATTTCGTGATCGAGTGCAGCGTAGCGCGACGAGTAACGTGACCGGATTTAGTTTATTTTTAGTTTAGTTGTGTCAAGTTTTAAGCATTTGATTATCTCTCCAAAGTCAATGACATTGCGGCATCGACCGATATATAAAAAAAAAACGCCGATGAAGATATTTCCAAGCAAAAAGCATAGAACATAATAAGCCACATTCTGAGCCTCTCAAGTTGAGTTTGACTGGAGATGTCTCATACCGCGACAGGCGGCCTGCCTTGTCGTGTGAGGTGGGTGCAAAAGATTTCCTTCCGCAAAGGCAATACTAATGATAAACAAAAAATATTAAATTTCTTGATTTTTCTTTTTATATCACACATTTCTTTTTACAGCGGAACTGTTAGGGCTTAGTTTCCCTAGGATCGTGTCCGGTACCAAACAAATGTCGACACCCGTGGTCGACACAACACTCTGGTTGATGCCGTCGCTCATAGATGGCGGTAGCTGTCCAGAGTCTTGTGTTTGCCGGTTGTATGCTTGCCTCCGTCGCTCATAGATCGCGGCAACCTTTCCAGCCTCGGCAACCAGACAACTGATTGCTGCCGTCACTCATAGGTTGTGGCAATATTCCTTCGGAGGACGAAGAGCGGGAACGGAACGAGCGTCGATGTGCGCAGCAGCGCGAATGGTTCCGCAACTGCCGCGAGGCCGCAATTGCCTAAAGTTTCAGTGCGTCGAGAGCTTCCAGATTCCTCTTGCGAAAGAAGAGCAGAGATCGCTCGCCTGGAAAGCCACCGCCGAAAATAGAAGCTACAGCTCCGCTGCTCTTCCTTCTTCACCAGATTGGAAAGGTTGAAAGTTTTCTTTATTTCCTTAGAAAAGCACTTTCGTGCCTTTTTTAGAACAGGCTCTCCGTGAGTTAATATTAAAAACCTCGCCAGAAAAAAAAACAAAAAAACAAAAAACAAACAAGCACACAAGAAATATATTAAACACACTTTCTTACCGTCATTTCGCGATCTGAACATTTCCGTGACATTCTACCGCTTGCCACTATGTGGGAAAGTCCGGCGCCCCTCGAGATCTATCTTCGCCTCTTCTGCGTACTTATACACACGCAACGAAATGAGAGAAAGAGGTAAACAGCTATGAAATACGCATAAAGCAGAGACAGGTTTTACTCACAAAGTCATCTGCTATGGCCACCAGTATTGAAAATCGCTGAGTAGTAAAGCAGACGGTGAAACTCATCCACAAAGCCTCCCCCCCCCCTCCTCCCCGTTTTTAGCTAGACAATTTGCTGTTCAAGTTGATCGGCTTGGACTTTTTTGTCACTATATTCCAATGAAGATTGGGGAAAACGTTGTACATTTAGATACTAAATTAGAAATACACGAACTAGTACTCCAATTATTACTGATAATCAGGATATTCCTTTGCTTTGGGAATAATCAATCCAACTTATTATCTTTTCTCGGATATTCTTTGGGGAGAGCAACATGTTGTTGAAGTCGAGGGCTGCATCCCAGTCTTTGACAAATGTAAAGCGCCTTTTGTAAAAATAAAGACAGAGTCACGCGTGAAATTATAGAAGCTCCTGACATCGCGAGACTGGGACCAGATTGTGTTCCCGTCGCTCGTGCTTTCAGATAAAGAGCGGCAGTACTTGGCGGGTAGGAGGGCAAACCAGTGGCGGTGTTGCATTGAACACGTGATGTGCATTTTTGTCATTTTTGCGTGATTTTTAGTGGCATGTTTGATTTTTATACTGGATGCTCTAGCATAAATAAATCCTCAGTTGAGAGGCAGCGCTGATGTCCTGTCGGTTATCTTTTACCTTTTCACTCGTCACTCGCGCTGTTTTGATTTTAGTCATATACACGAAAAGAAACGTTCACGATAATATTCCTAGGCCCTGGCAGCTTTCGCTTCAATAATATATTGCTCTCCCCAAAGAATATCCGAGAAAAGATAATAAGTTGGATTGATTATTCCCAAAGCAAAGGAATATCCTGATTATCAGTAATAATTGGAGTACTAGTTCGTGTATTTCTAATTTAGTATCTAAATGTACAACGTTTTCCCTAATCTTCATTGGAATATAGTGACAAAAAAAGTCCAAGCCGATCAACTTGAACAGCAAATTGTCTAGCTAAAAACGGAGAGGAGGGGGGGGGGAGGCTTTTGTGGATGAGTTTGACCGTCTGCTTTACTACTCAGCGATTTTCAATACTGGTGGCCATAGCAGATGACTTTGTGAGTAAAACCTGTCTCTGCTTTATGCGTATTTCATAGCTGTTTACCTCTTTCTCTCATTTCGTTGCGTGTGTATAAGTACGCAGAAGAGGCGAAGATAAATCTCGAGGGGCGCCGGACTTTCCCACATAGTGGCAAGCGGTAGAATGTCACGGAAATGTTCAGATCGCAAAATGACAGTAAGAAAGTGTGTTTAATATATTTCTTGTGTGCTTGTTTGTTTTTTGTTTTTTTGTTTTTTTTCTGGCGAGGTTTTTAATATTAACTCACGGAGAGCCTGTTCTAAAAAAGGCACGAAAGTGCTTTTCTAAGGAAATAAGAAAACTTTCAGCCTTTCCAATCTGGTGAAGAAGGAAGAGCAGCGGAGCTGTAGCTTCTATTTTCGGCGGTGGCTTTCCAGGCGAGCGATCTCTGCTCTTCTTTCGCAAGGGAATCTGAAGCTCTCGACGCACTGAAACTTTAGGCAATTGCGGCCTCGCGGCAGTTGCGGAACCATTCGCGCTGCTGCACACATCGACGCTCGTTCCGTTCCCGCTCTTCGTCCTCCGAAGAAATATTGCCACAACCTATGAGTGACGGCAGCAATCAGTTGTCTGGTTGCCGAGGCTGGAAAGGTTGCCGCGATCTATGAGCGACGGAGGCAAGCATACAACCGGCAAACACAAGACTCTGGACAGCTACCGCCATCTATGAGCGACGGCATCAACCAGAGTGTTGTGTCGACCACGGGTGTCGACATTTGTTTGGTACCGGACACGATCCTGGCGAAACTAAGCCCTTAACAGTTCCGCTGTAGAAAGAAATGTGTGATATGAAAAGAAAAATCAAGAAATTTAATATTTTTTGTTTATCATTAGTATTGCCTTTGCGGAAGGAAATCGTTTTGCACCCACCTCACACGACAAGGCAGGCCGCCTGTCGCGGTACGAGACATCTCCAGTCAAACTCAACTTGAGAGGCTCAGAATGTGGCTTATTATGTTCATGCTTTTTGCTTGGAAATATCTTCATCGGCGTTTTTTTATATATCGGTTGATGCCGCAATGTCATTGACTTTGGAGAGATAATCAAATGCTTAAAACTTGACACAACTAAACTAAAAATAAACTAAATCCGGTCACGTTACTCGTCGCGCTACGCTGCACTCGATCACGAAATTACGGAGCACGCGAGCGGCCTGCCGCAGCAGCAAGTCTCGTAGTGTCGGCCGAGGTTTCTCTCGAAGATAACGCGCGGAGCTGAAGGACGGGAACGAAGGCGAAACGCGGCTCGGATTGCGCAACGTCTCGCAAGCCGGTTCAATTCAAGAGGATGGAGCGCTTCCGCCTAGCTCAGTACACGCTCGATAGACGGAGGAAATTTCCGATAAACACTGGAGTACGCGCGTTATCATCTCGCCCTGTTTTGTTTCTAAAATAGAGCATTTCGTTTGGTCCAGTTTCACATATGGTAGTGGGGAGGCATGGTTTTGTTCAAATATTCCTTCCCACGGAGTAACGTGGTGATTGTTTTGTGCTCGGATACCGCTGGGAGGTGACCAGATGTTTTGATGGTACACTCTTATTGTTGTTTCCCGTAACGTTACGACCGGGATTATCAGATGTGAAGAACGAGCTCGATGGCGTTTGTAAAGGACGCGGTAAAAGCTTGGGGTCGTCGCGTTCTTCAATCAGCATCATCAAATATGACAGTTTCACCTTACACTTTTATTTCTGACAGTTGAAGCAGATATGATCCTACTAAAGACGTCGCGGCAAGGCATGTGGCCAGTCGTAAAGCCACTGGATCCTGGGAAACTAACGCCAAGGGTCGCCATTTTGGTTCATGGATTGAGCAGTCTTTTCTTGATCTCTTCATTATCGATGAGCCCCTAAAACTTCGCTGGTGATGTGTAGCTTTGTGTAAATGTTTCTTGTATTCCGAAAATTTTCTATCCACACACCGTCGAAACAATCGTACACCTTCGCACGCCACCACATGCGGCGTCGGTGCTCGGAGGTATTGGAAAATAATTTTCCAGACACGAAATACTGAAGAAGAGCAATATACTTGTAAGAGATTTGTCGAGATAAGGATGATTGATAAGTTAAATGTATACACATTGCCAAAGCCGATTATATTGGCGAGAATCGCTTTCAGTACGGTAATGCTCCATAGCGACTGGTGCAGAACGGCCCTTTCGAAGCTTCCAAAGTCTGAATGGACCAACGTGTCGATTGCCATGGTAACTGAGACCGATCAACAAATCACCTTACGTGGTTTTTTCGTGTATATGTTAGTATTTGTTTGTGTCTGGTTAGCAGACAGGAAAGGCAATGAGGCTACTTTCCCTGGATCCAGAGACTTTGGTCAGTCATGAAATTCCGACTACAGCGACGCTCTTGGTAGAGCACACCGCCAATAAATTGGAACAAATGTTAGGACGGGGAGATTTTATCTACAAAAGGACGGCTTCCTCTTCACGCATGAATAAAAAACGTGCGAATCACAACGCCTTGACCTCGCACCGACAGCCTACACGAACACAGAAAAAAAATGCTGAAACAAACATTTATTTATTTTTCTCTCAGATCACGGCAAAATGTGTAACGATCAATACCCCATCCATACTGAATATCACCAGTGATGTTCGTTGTTATGGAAATTCTCCGGTGCGAGAGTCGGGGTGGGCAGCGAAGAGGTGTTTACAAATATAATTTTAATTATAAAATGTGCATCTTTTTAAATGGTCATAGGTCTATCCACACAGCAGTTGTCTACGCTTGACTTCGTTACGTTGAAATTAGACTCCACGTTAAGCGCAAAGACACGAACGACGAAACGGCCGACCTGTCGTAAACGCGCCGGAACGGAATGATTTAGGATCATGACCTTTTGAGTGACTCGTTGTTCAACTAGAGCACCGACTGTTTGGGACTCTCCGATGTGTCGCACGGTTTGTGGAATGTCTTGTCTTGTATGTGTCTGGCTCTTTACCGAAACATATCTGCGCGTCGTATACCGGCATTTCAAGTTCGCTTCATGCTAAGCACGGATGCCACATAGCTCTCGGTGGCATCTTGAAGTAAGCCCTTGCATGGGCATCGGCAGAGGGTTGCAAAAGTGGCAGTTGGCCTCCCCAAGCCAAACAGCTCCCCCGAGCAAGCGGAGTGATTATTGGTTCTGCTAACAAACGGAGAAACATTCGAAAGCAATGTAAAGATTAAATATAAAGTACTATCAATACATAAAAAGACGGGAGGTGTATTGTCCCGTGTTCGGTGAAAAATAAAGCAGATGGGAAGCAACAAGTATCCAGGCCCCACTTTTGCCTCCGCGACCTCCTCACCTCCAAACATTAGGGGGGGGGGCGGTCCTGTTTCTGAGACACTGTAATCCCCCGCAATGAACGCTCAGTTGTGATAAAGCCCACACTTCAGCCCCGAGTAGGAGGTTTGTGAAACGGCCCAAAACCAAGTTCCTAAGTAACCTTCCGGCCCTTTCATTTTTTGCATACTCTTTCATCGGCATCCACTTTTCTGTCGAGCTCTTCCCGCAGCATCATCGTGTGCGGCGTGTTCCCAGGGCCGCGCGGACATCAGTAGGGAGGTTAGGAAAAAGCACGGTAAAGGAGAAGGACAATATCGATAGCGATATGAACTTGAGTAGCCTAGCTCCACTTCAGAATTTAATGGGCAATTGATCTTGTGTTCTCTCCAGGTCTGCGTCGCATGTGTTGAGGACGCGGGGATTCAGGTTCCTTTACAAAAGCCGCGCCGAGCGCCGCATAGCTGACGCACCAAAGGACGGGTGGCGTCTGCCCCGAGGACGAGGCTCTCCAGCCTCGGTAATGAACCACGCGTTGTCGAGACGCTTCACGGAAGAGCCAGCCATGAGCGATGGTGGTGAACGTGATCCTCTGTAGAAGCTGGGGGAAGGGGTTGGTGGTTTGAATCATGTTGTCCGGCGTCCGCATTCGGACAATGCAGTTCTGCGAAACCATGTTCGCATCAAGTCCTCAACGATACTGACGTTCGGGCCATAAAGGTACAGAGCGCGACACTGTTAGCGCGAACAAGCGATCGCCAGTTTTTTGTGTTTTCTCTTAGAACCGAAAGGCTCTCATCAAAGATATCTTTGTTATAAAAAGAGCTCATTTAGGGCTCTAACATAAGGGGTAAAATTGTGTGCCTCCTGATACTGTTTTCTAATAAAATGCGAAAAGGCGCCGATGTCGTGTTCGCGCTAACAGTGTCGCGATGTGTACGTCCGAGATTACTGTCCACACTAGGAACCATGCATCTGCTGCTGTTTCCGGAAAGTCTCTAGCTAGCCTCCCTTTTGCCGGCTTTGGATACAAGCTCTGACTATGCCATCAAGCAATGGCAGGCAGGCGTTGGTTACGAACTTTTGAAAAGGGTCTATTGTCCACGGACGCGAACCAGACGATTCGCCGAAGTGATGGATTGTTACTAACCAAAAACCGACAAGGTCAACACCACCGGGAATAATCAGAGTCCACGCAGTAATATTTTGACGCCATAACAGTGAGATCGAGCACGTTCACAGATTGGACATAAATACTCACAATGCTGCGTGAACGTTAGGAGGCGCAATGGTGTCCAGTCAGTACAGCTCGGCCTCTGGCTCAGGCTCATTTCTTCAGTTGGCACCAACGGAGTGTGATGATGTTCCGCAGAGGTAAAGGAGATGCAGGCTTTCATTATGCTAGGTGGCATTGGCCGGGCAGCATTGTTTGAAACCGAGCAGGCCACGATAAAAGCGATCCCCGAAGGAGGGGAAGAAACAAAATTGTTAGCATCTATTTTATGAAATTCCCGCCGAAAATCACGTTTGCGGCTTTACTCCCTTTCGGCCTTGGACTACTGTCTCCCGCTAGGCTGCGCGCGGTGAGTAAAATCGAAACCCATGTTTCGTGGTCCCTCGAACATGGAGGTACAATTTACAGCCACGGGATCACATCTGTGATCGCACTACGCTGCATAGAACTCTCATAAAACCAAATACCTGACATATCAAGCCTCACGAACTCAGCGCTCTATGAAGTTCGCCCGCAAGCAGTCTTAAGCAGGAGACACATGAGCGACGAAAAGGGGCGCCGCGTTGCAATTTCCCTAGCAACTGTCGCGGACGCTGTGACGTAGACCTATGCCATGCAGTCACGCCACAGCGTCCATGCAAGTTGCTATGGAAACTGCCTCACGGCGCTGGGTTTCATCGTGCATGTGCTCCCTGCCTTACCGCGACAGTCGGCAGTGATCATGTTTAGTTTCATAACCCCACAGTTTTCAACAACCAAGAACCAGCGGCCACGACGTCCACAAAAACAAATTAGGCTTTTCAAACAACCAAAGAACCATTGCATTTAAACGAGGTCAAGTGAAATAAGGAAGCAAACGATCCATTAAATATGTTAACACAACCAATCAAGCACTAACTTCCACACTACTTATTTGTCCGCCAAAGCCAACCCCCAAGACCTCAGCGTGTTGAGGGTCGTGAAAAACACACAGTATTCATTGGTGTCACAAGAACTTACAGGTCCAAGGGGCGTCATTAGAGGTTCAGAATTTCCTCCCACGAGGTTTTCCACCTTCTCCGCAGCGTTTTCGCCACTCGAAGCTCTCGACGCGGGCTTTCTCTGGTCGGTTGCGTCCTTTTGTTCTTCGAACATTGTTAGATGGCCAAGCTCTGCACACTAGTGGCAACTTTGGGTCTCGGAGTAGTCAGCTCCCGACGCTCTGACTGCTTCGAGGAGTCTACACGGATCCAAACTGCGCAAAAGCCTTGGAACTGGACTTCTTGCCGAGTTCTCCCGCCGCCCCGGTGCACCACCCAGAGCATTTCCTCGGCAAACTTCACTCGCGAGGGCCCTCACTCACCCTCACTCACCCTCATCTTCACAGGTGAGGTGAGGAGGTGAGTGAGTATCTGAACTCAGGAAAATTCATGAGTGTGAGGGTGAGTGAGGGCCGTGAGGGCCGTGAGGGCTGTGAGGGCCGTGAGTGCGTGAGGGTCGTGAGGGCGAGTGAGTGCGTGAGGGACGTGAGGGGTGTGAGGGAGAGTGAGTGCGTGAGGGGCGTGAGGGGCGTGAGGAGTCTGAGGGCCGTGAGGGCCGTGAGGGGCGGTGAGTGCGTGAGGGGTGTGAGGGCAATGAGGGCCGTGAGGGCGGTGAGTGCGTGAGGGGTGTGAGGGCCGTGAGTGCGTGAGGGGCGTGAGGGGTATGAGGGCCGTGAGGGTGGTGAGTGCGTGAGGGGTGTGAGGGCCGTGAGGGCGTGAGGGCGTGAGGGGTGTGAGGACGCGAGGGTGAGTGCGTGAGGGGTATGAGGGCCGTGAGGGCGGTGAGTGCGTGAGGGGTGTGAGGGCAATGAGGGCGGTGAGTGCGTGAGGGGTGTGAGGGCCGTGAGTGCGTGAGGGGCGTGAGGGGTATGAGGGCCGTGAGGGTGGTGAGTGCGTGAGGGGTGTGAGGGCCGTGAGTGGCGTGAGGGGTGTGAGGACCATGAGTGCGTGAGGGGTATAGAGGGACGTGAGGGCGGTGAGTGC
>JAZHYW010061879.1:0-30866 GCA_037355805.1 Ixodes ricinus
CCTTTGCCAAAAATGGTTGCAACAATCGAGGACGGCATCTTGCACCTAGATCCAAGTGCCCGAGACCGAGTCCGGCAGAAGGTGATCGGCATCCTATCGAAACTTCCACGTCGTCAACAGCCTAACCTTCCACGAGAAGAGACAGTAGCTCTCCGGGGGCTTCGAGGAGACACAAACATCGTGATTCTACCCGCGGACAAAGGAAACTCGACTGTGGTCCTTGACCGGGAAGTCTACGAGAACAAGATTCGGGACCTTCTCGACAGCTCTGCCTATGAAAAGCTCAGGAAAGACCCGACATCACAAGTTCAGACAAAACTGAACAATATCCTTTCTGAAATTTTTAAGAAGTACCCTGACGCGCGGAGCCTTCATCTGCGGCTTCTGTGCAGGAATGGGTTTGCGCCCGGTTTCTACGGTCTTCCTAAGATTCATAAGCCTAACGTCCCTCTCCGGCCGATCGTGGATTTCACAACCTCACCACTTCGGGGATTGTCGAACTACCTCCACAGCACTCTCTCTCCTCTCGTTGGAAACACAGCGACCTATGTGCGGAACACCGGGCACTTTGTGGAACAGGTTTCGCAACTAAAGGTAAACGATGACGACAGCCTGGTATCGTTCGACGTCGTCTCGCTCTTCACCAGCGTGCCGGTTCCCCTGGCAGTCGCCACAACCAGAGCTGCCCTCGAGGGAGACAAGAAGCTGAGCGAACGGACCAGCCTTACGGTGGACGAACTGTGCCGCCTACTCGAGTTCTGCCTGGGGAGCACCTACTTCAGCTTTAAAGGAGAATTCTTCAAGCAGACCAGCGGAACCGCAATGGGCGCATCCATCTCCGTCACCACGGCCAACCTGACAATGGAAGCCATTGAACAACGCGCGCTGCAGTCTTTCACCGCACGCCCTAAAGTGTTTTTACGGTATGTCGACGATTGCTTCTGCATTATGAAGAAGTCAGAAGTGAACAACTTTTTGGCACACCTCAACTCCATCGAGCCGGCCATCCAGTTCACCGTTGAATCTGAAAAGAACGACGCCCTGCCGTTTCTCGACGTGCTGGTCAAAAGACAAAAAGATCAATTGGAATTCACAGTATACAGAAAACCGACACACACTGGGCGCTACCTCCGATTTGACTCCAACCACCCTGCGAGCCACAAGGCGTCGGTCGTCCAGGCACTCCTGTCCCGAGCGAAGACTATTTGCTCGTCGGAGGACTACAGAAAAAAGGAAGAAGAAACCATCATCTCCGACCTGCTAAATAACGGCTACACGCGCAGTTTTATTCAGCGAATCGCTCGTCGTCAACAAAGCGGGTTTCACATGCAGCGGCGCGATTTCTGCCGTCGCGGCGCCCTGGCCAGCCGAAGTGGCAGAGCGGCACGGTTCCACCAGGGGCCCTTAATCTGGACACTTCGGCGCAAAAGTCGGCAAAAAGATCCGGCGGCTTCTGATTGGCCGGCGCCAAGGTCTAGTGCGGTGTTGGCCAATCACGGCCGCCAGATTTCTCGCCGACTTTTGCGCCAAGTGTCCTGATGGGGGCCCCAGGTTGGAATTTTTTCGCCGCGGCAGAGCGGCGGCTTCCCAGCTGGCAGCTCACAGCGCGGCAGGAAATCACGTGACAGAAGGAGAAACATTGCGGGAAAGCTGGCGCGTAGGACGGCGGCGTTTTCACGTTCCTGAAAGCAGACGACACGTCAGAGAAAAGTACGCAAGCGACTGCTTCGCGGTTTCTTTTTTCCGGCGGGTCGAGCTTCTTTGCTTCAGCAGTGGCGACGGAACTGTTCAGGAGACTATCGAGGAGGGGGATGGCTGTCCCCTTCCTCGGAATTTGTTTTCTCAATGAAACACGCGGCTCTTTTTTACTTTCCTCGCCTGAGTACCAAGTGTAGCGAGCGCAAGAGACGCTAATCGGAAGCGGCTCGTGCGAGCGCTAGTGAAAAATTCAAAGACGAAGAAGAACTGAGCGACATTGACGTGTCGTTGTCGGAACACAGGTCGTCCACCAAGTAAGAAAGTGCATCGCGCCTCAATGAACTGCTTATAAGTGAAGTGTCGAAGCGTCGGGTTCTTTGGGACGCGCAGCTCAAAAACATTTAGAAACAATGGGACCAAAGAGACTCTCGGGAAGAGGTGACTGAGGCCGTGAAAGTGACCGCATCTGCTTGCTGCAAGCAACATTGGCCATCGCAACGGCAGAAAACGCTCATGTGAAATGAAACCTGTCGCGATTCGTGCCCACGCTGCGCCTGCTAGCGGCAGCGATTTCGGACGTGGAATACAGCTGCATGTGAAACCCGGCTTTACGCTGACGACGAGCGATTCGCTGAATAAAACTGCGCGTGTAGCCAGTTATTTAGCAGGTCGGAGATGATGGTTTCTTCTTCCTTTTTTCTGTAGTCCTCCGACGAGCATCGACGCCTAAGACCACAAGAAATCGCACATCCTCGCTCAACCACGCGCGTCTGCGTCCCTTACATAAAGGAAACCAGCGAAGCGCTCGCGCGTGTGCTGGCAAAAGAAGGCATACAGATGGCCCACAAACCAGGTGTCAACGCTTGGACACCTGATGCCCCGGCCAAAGATCGTCCCCCCAAGGAAAGAGCGCAAGGCGTTATTTACCAGATTCCTTGTGCGGATTGCCCTGCCACATACATCGGCGAAACCAAGAACTTTAAAGAAAGAATTCGCCAGCACAAAAACGACGTGCGAAAGTTCGATCATGAGCGCAGCGCGGTTGCGGAACACAGTGACTTGAATGACCACCGCATTGACTTCGACAACACACGCATCCTCGACATTGAGACCAATTCCCGGCAGAGGCTCTTCGTCGAGTCATGGCACATCAAACCACACCGCAAAACATCAATCGGTCGCTTGGCGCTTTACCATCCGCCTACGTCAGCGGGCTCAGCCACATTACGATCGCGAAAACATCACGTCCACCGCCGTAAAGAAGACCACTTGCTCCTCGCGCACACAGTCGCCCCTGAAGAAGAAACCAAGCAGGTTTCGAAACGTTGGGCTCCTTTTTATTTTTGGTTGGCGTTCCTTCCCCTCTTCTACCTCCGATAAAAATACACTGAATCGCTCAGTGGCGTTACTCGTCACCACGCGTCAACAAAATCACTCTCTTTTTGATGCAGAAAAAATGACGGCTGGCTGATGCAGCCTTCGGTGCCTCTTTCTTTATAGCATGCGTTTCAAGCACTGCCCTCGCAGCTTTTTCATGAGCCCTCCCCACGATCGTGGTATTTTGAGCGGAGTGCATGTGTATGTTCCGCGTGTCTCTCTCTCTCTGTCTTGTATAGTTCTTCCTTCGTTCAGCTGGCATATCCCACAGGTATTTTGAACGTTTGGCTGGCACAGACAGTCTCTGCAATGAAGAGCAAGTGTTCTTCAGGTGTTCAGCGCAAAGCCAGGTCTTGCTCGCGCATCCTCTCATTTACGCACCGTCCTGTCTGGCCCAATTATGCCCGCGGATTCGGGAAAAAAGAACGACGCGCGCTTATGCACCGTCAATCATGCCAAAAGATTTGTAGATTGTAACGTGGGCGTGGTGTACAGAATACCGCTGCCATGCGGTAGGGTGTACATCGGCCAGACAGGACGGTGCGTAAATGAGAGGATGCGCGAGCAAGACCTGGCTTTGCGCTCAACACCTGGAGGACACCTGCCTCTTCATTGCAGAGACTGTCTGTGCCAGCCCAACTTTCAAAATACTACGATCGCTGGAAGGGCCCGTAAAAAAGCTGCGAGGGAAGTGCTCGGAAGCGCATGCTATAAAGAAAGAGGGCACTGAATGCTGCGTCAGCCAGCCGTCAATTTTTCTGCATCAAAAAGAGAGTGATTTTATTGACGCGTGGTGATGAGTGACGCCACTGAGTGATTCAGTGTATTTTTATCGGAGGTTGTTTGCTTTAGCTGTTTTTAAATAAATGTTCAGTTGAGAGTAAGCGCTCGTCCTGTTCGCCTTCCTTTTTTGTCCCCGTCCTTGTTAGCGCTTTTAAATTTTAGAAACCAGAACACGCTCGTGATACGTCTGAGGCGGGTTGTCGGTGCATCCAAGAAATGCCGCACTCTAAAAAAAGGGCATCACCTTACACCCTCTTGTCCCATATAATACACCCCAAAACTTCAGTTCGACGTACAGCGCCTATAGTCGAACAGACGGCACCAAATTTTACGAGGGGCTTGATAACGGTGAGATATAACTTCATAAATAGCTAAAGAATATATCAAAGACCAGATAAAGAAAACACTGAGTTTTTGCAGTAGGGCCAAGAAAAACCCGATTATTATTCTTGTAGTCAGTAACACGTACATTAGCTATTTTAATAAGTTGTACCACACTGGCTATCACGCCCTCGTAAAATTTGGGGCCGTCTGTTCAACCTATAGGAGCTACGTACGTCCAGTTGAAATTTCGGTGTGTATTATATGGGGCAAAGGGTATAACAATACACCTTTTTTCCTGAGGGTGCGAGAATGAACATTTTACTCTTGTCTAACTGCGTTAAGAGTTATCATAAATAAATCAACGTGCCATTCCTGCCACTTTAATACGTCACAAATAGTAGGCTACAAAGTCGGTTCTTTCAACCTTTTGGTAAGTATCCGTTTTTTCCTCTAAGAAAAAGACAGAGTACGTAGGAATAGATGCCACGTGAGGGTTATTCTTTTTGCAGAAAGAAACCTTTTGTAGGTATTGCTCGAGAAGAGTGGTTCGGCTTTGCGGTGATATAGAACGGCAACTTCCTTGTGGTTGTAAACGTTCACTCAGCAAGGCCGTAAGGTTGTAAACGTTCACTCAGTAAGGCCCGAACCTCCGTTTTAACAGGTTTCATCTCTGGTTCTTCGGGCCCTTTTAAGCTTCACCCCTTGAACCCGGACATTCTGGTAACCTTAATTGGCATCTGCGTGTGTCAAGCGAGAACCTTTGGGTACTGTATACGAGTACAAATGTTGCCTCCTGAGGTCAAGGCCCTATTTGGAGGTTTCGTACCATCCGTAGGCCATGGAAAAAGGATCTGCAAAATACTTCAAGCCGAATGGCATCGACAGACACGGCACTAAGTGGCTCTTTCTTTTGTGTGCATGAAAACTTTAGAGTGCTTGTTTTGAGGGTGCGCTGTTTCCTTGTCAATCATAAACAACCAACTCGCCCGAACCTCCGTTTTAACAGCCGTAAGTACGCCCGTGAAGGCATTTGAATAAAAATAACCTTCAGCGATTATTGCTATTTTGCATCATTGATAACCTTAGATTTGTCTAAGTTGGGAGAAGTAAAAAAATGTCATATCGTTCTAAGAAGACCGGCAATAATAAAAGAGGACCCTTTTTGCAAACGGGGACTGATGTATGTTACACTGAAATACAGAAGTAACTGTTTGCAAAAGAAAACTGTTCCCAATGGAATCTACAAATTCCACAACTTCCAAACGAAATGCTTCAGCCGTAAAGGCAGACCAACAAAATTTTGTTTTTTGCAACCGAACAAGAAAATTTTTGGCAAAAAAAAAATAGAAAACGCTTACACGTTCGTGTAACGCCGATTTAGAGCGCAGCTCTTGAGCAGGAGGAGGGGAGGGTACTGAGGGAGAGAGTATGCCCCTCCTCCTCATCCGTATCCTCTCCTCCTCCCTCCTGCTTCTTTCACGCGCGAAACGAGCGTCCTCACGCGTGGTGCATTATGGGACGTTTCCCATAATGCACCACGAGGTTACGCCGACGCCTACGCCGACGCCGACGCCAACGTCAACGCCGACGGCGACGCCGCTCAAGCCGGAAACGGACGCCTAAGAGCTGCGCTCTAAAATAAGTTCATTAAAAATTGAAGGAGCAAAAACGTATCTGCATGTTTTGATAACGACAACTACGACGATGAGACAAGTGAACCACAAACGACGCATAGCGGCATTGGGGACCCTGATGAAGACAACAATTTGTCTTGACTTAAAATATATATCTGTATAAAAATAAATCTATATAAAATATATAAAATATATTTTAATAATATCATATATAAAATATATAGATATTTTTTCTGTTATTGATAGTAGAGTAGACCTCAACTCCGTTTCGTCTTCAATAGACCGTAAATTTTATTAAGGTACTGTAAAATTTCGACTTTCAGTACTTGGTGCAGAGGAGCCTCAATGTTTCGACTAGATTCTGTATTGTTTGGTTATATTGGGCTATGGTTTGGGCTTGAAATTCTGGATTAAGCTACCTTAAGTTAACTTAAATTATGTCAGATTAAAATATGTTGGGTTAGATTAGGTTAGGATGAATTAGGTTAGGTCAGATTAGATAGGCTAAAAAACAAAGTGAGATGGCATAAAAAAGTAAACAGTCAAAGCGCTTACTTACACTGTCCGACCATGGTGGTAACATCCTCCGGAGAGCAGGACGACGGCACGCAGAGCCCAAACTGCGGTGACCTCGGGTTGGCGCGCAGTTCCTGCCAGAGGTACTCCGGAAACCCCTGCGGCGAACAGATCTGTCGTGAGACCCAGGGCAGCCAAAAGTAGACAGATGGTCGAATGTGAAATGGTCATGACACACGTGTTCGAGGAATATACGCGATTCATGAAGAAGTGAGGGGAACCGGTGACCGAATCTGTTAGGCACCGAAGCTTACACACACAAGGTGTGAAGATCGAGCCAGGAATCCGGGTTCAACCTCCACCCCTGCCCGTTTTGGTCTGGGTGAGCATCGCACAGGCGTGCGGTCGTGTATCACTACTGAGTGGTGCACGTTAATGTTCCCTGGCTAGCAGTGGTATTGCACTGGCCAAAATTCTCACTACAGAGACCACCAGACGGCCACTGGGGCCGGCTGACTGAACGTACACAGAACGCAATTATTTCCATGTGCTCTTGTTTATCCAACAAAATTTTAAAAAAAGGTACTGTCAGCACGAAATGAAACCCGAACGCCGGAACACGTGGCCGTTGATACAGGCTGCTCCACCTGGAGGGCCCCTGAGAACTAATTGAAATGCGCCGGGGTGCGCGGGTGCGGGTCCAACTAATACCCCCTTCACACGGTCAATATAAAGGTACCTTTAACATAGGTTCCTTTGATATCGGCGAATCAGCCCGTGCTCTTGGGTCGCGACAACACGCCACGCGCGGAAGATCGTGAATTGATTGGCCGCAGAGAATGAAGGTCACTTAGCTAAAGGTACTACCTTTACGGTCGTGTGAATGGGGTATAAGATGAGCTCGACCCTCGCGCGGCGCGTCTGGGAGTTCCGCGTTTAGCCGGTGGCGCGCTGTAGCGCCGTCACATCCAATACAAAAAGCGCTTTCACTTGTTTTGTGTATCGGATGCCCAGCGATATCTCTTCAGCGCTGTCATTCATTATCGATTTGTGTATCGCAAGGGCGAAATGAAAGTTGAAACAGTTCGTGCACAGAAGACCCGTAGTGCCTGATGACGTGTCACCGGAACCACGCCGGTGAACAACGTGCCACACGCGGTTACTGAGAAATAGTGAAACGTCATAGACGTGAAATAAAATTCGTTTATTGGCACGTTATTGGCACGAAAACGAAATTCGTTTATTGGCACGATAAAAACCTCGGTTTTTATGAGCAATGCGCTTGTTTTCGTGCGAGGTTATCAGTCAATTCTTATAAAAAGCGATGAATTGCTCGCTGACACTCTCTTTGGTAACCGCTAATATGCCAGGCGTATCAATTTCGGAGAGGAATAAACTATCACCCTGTCTGAGCAGGGCCTATCGCAAAGACCTATAGCCAGGTTAAGGCTGAACTCCATGGAGCGAATTATGCGACGAATAACTGACGAACGCCGCCCGACGGCACGCTCGCCTTGCGCGTGACGTAGCAGCCACTGTGCTGACGCCACGCGCAGGACGAAAGCCGCCAGGCAAAATTCTTCGATGTTTCGCTGTATATTCATCCCATGGAGTTCAGCCTTTAAGCGGCCGCCCGGTGTCGACCGAGCGACAGTGCGGCGACCAAAAAGCAGCCCGAGTGACGTAAGAGTGACGGCGCTTACAGCGCGCCACCGGGGAAACGCGGAAGTTCCAGACGTCCCACGCGATGGTCGAGCACATTTTAGTAGGACCCGCACCCTCGCACCCCGGCGCATTTTCATTAGTTCTCAGGGGCCCTCCAGGTGGAGCAGCCTGTGTCGATGGCCACGCGTTCCCGCGTTCGGGTTTCATTCCGTGCTGACTGTACTTGTTTCTTGATTCAGAACCGAGATTTGTTTCTGACAGCATACGGCTGTGTACTATCGGGGAAAAATGAAATGCGAACAGAGGAGCGCGTGGCTTGCCGTACAGGCTGCGCCACCCGAAGTGAGCCTAGGACGAGGGTGCGTGGCCTACTCCGATGTGTTCACGCCCTTCGCTCGGCGCTCCCAAGCTCCGGCAGTGCGCCTCTCAGTGCGCTGAAAGCTGATCACCGCTATCTTTGCTGGCTCAGCGCGTGCGTGTGAAGAAGCTCGGCCCACGCGCCGAGCAGACAAAGATAGCGGTGACAGCTTTCAGCGCACTGAGAGGCGCACTGCCGAAGCTTGGGGAGTGCCGAGCGAAGGGCGTGAGCACATCGGAGTAGGCCACGCACTCGTCCCTAGACTCACTTCCAGGTGGCGCAGCCTGTACGGCAAGCCACGTGCTCTCTGTTCGCATTTCATTTTTCCCCGATAGTACCTATAGTCGGTGACATTCAAAGAATCCAGAAGGTGCTCCGCCTCTAGCGCGGGCCTTCTGCCTTTAATAACGCTTTATCAGGCGCAGCCAACACCCGGTTGAAGGAGAGGAGAGCGTGCCGGAGGCGGAGTGTCTAATGCGTTTTTAACTTCTCATCGACAATGCGTCAGCAGAACGACAGCTCCCGTGGTGGTCTCCAGGTTGTGGTAAATCTAAAAGAAGATCTGGGTATTTTCGAAAATAACTGTCGACGACACAGGCAACATGCCTGTAAAAACCGTTATTAAAAATTGTAATCTAAACTGAGTGCCCCAGAACTATATAATCTTTCATGGGTGTTGGAGTTAACAACAAAACGCAAGTTGAAACAAATTTCATGTAAGAGCTCATTTACAGTTTAAGAAAAGTAGGAAAAGTTCATGATGAAGAACAGCGCGAAACACAAGGACACGGAGGGGAGAAACATAAACAGGACAAGGCGCTGTAATAAGGCTTACAAGAATGAACAGTTCGGCTAGTTGGCTTCTCTCCTCTGTGTTTCTCTCTGTGCCTTGTTTTTGCTCTGTTCTTTATCATGAACGTTTACCAACTAGTCCAACTGTCCATTCTTGTAAAAGTAGGAAAGTCTTATCCCTCCAAAGCCGTTCACGTTTTCCACTTTATCAGGGTGAGCGCTGGTGTGGAAACCAGAAGGACCCGCTTCCTTTGGACTTCTTTTCAGCGTGCTTCAGTGAAAAAAAATGGATGGCTTTTTTGGAGAAGAGCTTGTTCAACTTTTCTTAACCAGCAACAAAGTACAGGTTCAAATACGACAGCAAGAGTACAGATACAGGGGGCGAAAAAATTCTTTTTGCGATATTCGGAGGTTCTGTAACAATAAGAGCAATATTCAGCAACTTCATTGGAGCAGAATGTTCAGTCAATGAAATACAATTGAGACTTTCAAGGATGTTAAAGAATTTGTCGTGAACTGGCGTAAACAGATAGTTAAATACGCTTTCTCGAGACAAAGTCTCGTTAACTGAATGTGACAATTGAAATTCTGGTACTCAGAAATGTTGAGGGGCGCATTTTTAATTAGTCGTGCTAACTCAGAATCAACACGCTCGAAAACAATCAGAAAATTTAATTCAAGGGTGAACTCATTAAAAATACTTCATTTTCCTAGTACAATATTCGACTATAATATATTACCAAAGTACAGTGCATGTGCAGGCGAGCTGATCGATGTTGATCAGGTTGAAAATTATCCAAGAGTTTGGTAAAAGATAAAAAAACATCACAGAATGAAAAGGACAAAAAAAAACGTCTCAATTTCAGAGGTTTATTTTTTTCCCCTTTTTCTTCTACTAACTTTCACATATTTGACCACAGTCTTTGGTAATTATCAACGTGATTGGAATATATTGCATCGATTTTGAGTATGATTTCCCATTTCTTTGTTTTTGAACCAGCTCTTAAAGAGCAGCTCCGCCGTCAATTTGAGCGTTTTTATCGAAACATATTTTCGGAAAGGGTACTAAAAATTTAGCCTATAGCAGCGGGTAAATAATTAAAAAACTGTTTACATAATTTATAATCGTTAAAATACGCTGAAACCGATACCGAAACTAACTTGCCACTCGACTGATCCGCCATTTTGACGTGACGTCACATATGGTATAAACACTCGCACGTGCGCAGTTTAAGCCTGGCCAGCCTGGCAGCAGGTCACTATTTTGTGTTCCTGCCGCGGATAAAAATTAACTCATCAGGCTCGTCTGAATCGAGCAACGATGAGGATATGCTGCTAGATTTTGAGGACGATGACGATAACCCGTTCTCATACGATCCGCCGGCATCGCCTCAGAGGGAACTGCCAGCGGCGGCTGCATTCGCGATCCACCGCCATGTGGACCCAGATGCCGCTTCCGAAGCGGAATGGTAAGGCAGCTTTTGTTGCTAGCACGCCAAGAAAAACTGATCGACGTTATGCCTTTTAATTGGAGGCAAATCTTGTTATATCTTGGGGTCTGACAATAGACGGTTTTAGTAGATCGTGTTTTCAAGCGACGCTTCCGTAGCGCGAGACCCTACGGCATAACACCAATTTCCACCAGTCGCCGTTACGCACTCTTACATAACTGTATAAACCGATAACATAGCAAAAAGCAGACAGTCGCTAGCACCAGCAAGCTACAAAGCAAGCACCCTGACCAACATGTGACGTCACGGCAACGCCAGCGCCATCATGGCAGCCTCCGTGTGCCGCTCTTGCTCAGTGTTGCCAGTAGGGCGGCAGCAAGTGATTTGGGTGTGTACATGTTAATTTCAAAATTCATTTTCTTCTAAGAACATTAATATTTTTCCGAGATATTTTGTACACATGCTCAGGAAGGGCATCCAAATACATGATAAAAATTTTATTGGAATCGGTGACCATCAAAATTACGGCGGAGATGCCCTTTAACAGCTGTGCAAACATCTGGGAGTTTGCTTTATTAACGAAGGGAGTGTCTTTGGCAAAGGTCGTTGGCGACAGCATTGTGGGTATATTAAGAGCGAGAGAAATAACGAGTTAACTTTGTTTAAACGGTCCATCATCCTATGTCGTTTTTTGTGTTTTTTTTTCCTTTCCGCAAGTTATGGTTTTACACGATATAATTAACAACTACCAGTTCACCGCGCATTCACTGCCGTTTTTGTTTCTATGCTGACCTTATTTTTGTTTCATAATACACCAATAAATTTGTCACACAGACACATGGCACAATAAATAACGCGTCTCACCACGGATCAAAAAGATCCAGTTGCAAATTCTGGCATGCTTGGAAGGAATTTCTTAATATAAGGTAGAAAGAACATTCTTCTCCCAGAGATAGTGCTGTCTGCCGGATGCAGCTGTAGCCTCCGCATTGGTGCGGAAAATCTAGCGATATAAGAGACGGTGGATTAATTGAGAACAAGATCTAGAGTGGATTAATGGCGAACAAGATTTGGATTGAAAGTGCGATGCTGTCGACAGATGGCACCACCAAACTAAAAATAAAAGCGAATTGTCTTTTTTTACTTTCCTTATTTCCGATTTTATTTATGTTTTTCGCCGGTGATGTGTTGGTATAAATTCATTGGCGTGAGAAGCGCGCGTGCGCGCGAGCGTCAGGCATAGATTTTGCTCGTTGCAAATGACGATAACGTTACGCAGCGATTTGCGAGTTTGTTGTGCTCTTGGCCATGCTGAAGGACAAGTGCATTGCGCAGAGCACCGCAGAGGCGACGGAATAAAATCGGAAGGGTAATGAGATACACTTTAAGTCATCTGTTGGCAAAATTGTAAGTCTTATGTTGGCAAACTTGACAAAATATTAGCTACAAAGAGACTTGAATGAATCAAGCCCGTGTGATGTCACAAAAAAACTAGCAATAAGTATATAAATATGCATATATAACACATGTGACAATTGAATTCCTCTACAATTTTTTTAGCATTTTAATATGTGTTTCGTAAGTTTTTAAAATATATAAAATGTCAAACATTATAAGTTCAAACTCAAGCCTGTAACATTAAATGATATATTTACAAGGTTCTCACAACATGCATGGTAAATCTGAAACGTCAAACACCCAACATCCGAGCAATTTAGTACAACAGACTTAATGGCAAGTTAACAACCTGTGCTAAAAACGCGAACCAAAATATTTACACCTGGCTCACCTGTCGGGAAGCTAACTGGATTTCTCGTTCTTTTTGACACCACTTGGCGGCACAGCCGTAAACCATCGCGCGCTCCATTTTTCTCGCATTCAAATTCCACGCATCTAACACGCTGACAGAACGTGCGGCTAGTGTTCTAGCGCAGCGGCGTAGCGGCGAAGCCGGGCGAGCGGCAGCCTGCAGCGTTGGGTACAGATTCAAACGCTGGCGCTAGGGATTCAGCAAGCACATCTTGCGACAGGCTTTTGACTGGGTCAACCGCAAAGAAGGCAATAAAATAACGGCAATTGAGGTTACCTACAATGCGGGCGAGAGAAAATGTTGCCGTGAAATCATAAACTCGCTACAAGCCTAACGACTGAATAGATGCAGGAAGAGATTTCTGGCCAATCCGGAAACCTGGAAACAGCGTTCGGCTACTAGTGTGTTTTTGAACCAAAAAATAAATACGTTTTAGACGTTAACACTTTTTTTGTGATCCTGGTTTACCTAATTGAATCTCTTAACCATTGTTTTGTAAGTTTTAAAAATGAGGCAAGATTGCTATTTTACCTTAAAAATGAGGCAAGATAGCTTTTTTATTTGAATACGGACAAAAAGGGCATTACAAAGTGGGAGGGCATACCCAATCACACTGAACAATTACCAATCCAAACAAGGTGAGAAAAAATTTAGTCCGGCGTGCAAAAAAAAAAAAAAACTCAACGCCTCTTTAAATAGTTCAGTTGGTGGTTTACCAGAGGGGCTGGAAGGCAATCAGCTCAAGTTCTTGGAATGAAGTGGTCGATCTATGCTGACGTTTGACAATGCCGACTTTATAACTATAATCAACTTGTACAGAAATGTATGAGGCGTGAAGGAATAACTTTCTTTTAAGTGAAGCGTTAGAATTATAATGTTTGTAGAATAAACGAGCTATGTTACGACGGAAGGAAACGAGAGAAAGAGATAAGGTGCTTTTCAAAGACGAGACATTAGCGCTGCGATAAGAGTTACAACAGAGAAAACCGTCGCCGCCATTTTGCAGAGCTTCGAGGTTGGTCACCAGTATCGTGTGGCCGGGGTCCAAGATTCATGCTACATGTTCTAGTTTCGTCATGGCTTAAGATTCAGTTTCAGCGTTTTCAATATTTTCTTACCTCTTAAGTTTTATTTTTAGATAGAAGCTAAATTATATATTTTTGGGTAAGCCTTTATACAGATGAAACTTTACCAGCTTTTTTGTGATACGTATGGTTTTCGCTATTATCGCTACACCCTATATATAATAATAATTGTGTTGTATGTATGTATACACAGCAGGAAGTTAGGCAGCCTTAATTAATTGGCGTCTGGTTTCTCGGCTCTATATGAGAAATTTAGCCAGTGCAGTACAACTGTTAGCCTGGCGTCTTTAACGTGCACCACGCAGTGGCAATGCACGACCGCACGCCAATACGATGCTGATCCAAATCGAAACTGGCAGGAGTGGGGATTGAGACAGGGTCTATGGGTTCTGCAGCGCGAGCTTTTGCTACACCTGCTTCAACCAGCGGTGCGCTAAGCCACTCGGCCACCGATCCCCCATCCTGTAGATGTTTTGCTACATCTTGTGAGTAATTGTCGAATATTACCAAACGGTTGCTGTCGTGGGGACATGAGGAGCTTGCCACTGCCATATCAAAGGGTGACAATCAGGTGACAGGGCCTACAGTGTAGCAAGATAAATTCACAAAATACCATTTTTGTATGCTTCCTTGAATACCAGCTGAATCCAGGCCGTCACAATTTTGTATGTCACAACAGCTTGCACAACATTAATAAAAATGATGAGAAACGCATGGACAAGTAGAAAAGGGACAGATACCGAGAAGCCCAGTGTCAACTGAACCAAAGAAGTCTTGAATTTCTCGGATTATCTATAGACGGCAATTATCTCATATAATTGTAATAAAAGAAAAGAACTTTCGCAGAATATTTATAATATTGCGCGCTCTGTATTTTGCAGTAATAAAATACAAATGACAGGATGGGAAAGTCCTAACCATTTACTGCGGCAGCTAGACGCTCACCCTCCGAGTGGCCGTGCATTTTCACTAAAACTGGCGAGCTTCCGAGGTACGAGCAACTCAAGCTGGCCAACCAATGAAGTGCAGGTGTCAAGAAACATACACCTTATTTCAAAAGCGCAGAAAACTTTGAACACAAACCCGCTTACAAAGGAGAATAAAACGTTGAGCTCCCAAAAAGCAGTTGACAGTTGAACTTTCACACAAAGTAGTAGAAGAGACAAGACGTGGCCCAGTTGCTGATGCACAGCAAAAGAAGAACAGCGAAAAAAAAAAGACGAGAGGCAAATCGAAGGCACGTGCACAACAGACGCAAACTTACAAGTGAGTCTCATGGGAAAAATATATACTATACTCGCGGTCAGCTTTCTGTGGCAATCCAAAGAGAGGAGGAAAGCGCGTGTACAACGGTTGGTGCACCCTCTCCCCTAGCATTGACTGCATTACCACAGAAAGCTGACCGCGAGTATACTACACCAGTGTTACGAACCACTCACTTGACGTTGAGTGAGATAAGCCAAGAATAGCCGAATAACCCAGAATAACGTAGGCGAGCCCGAAGGTAGAGGAAAACTTGATAAAGATGGGGGGGGGGGGGTGTCACAAAATCACACAATGAGGCCTATCCCCGACACATCCATGCGGAGTTCAATACGCTTTTCTTAAATACTGACCTCTTTCAGTTAAATCAGAATTCTGAAAAACAAATTTACCTCACGTTTATCGGTTTCTATTGATTTAGACCAAATGCATTAAACTCTATATACATCCCGACTGAAAGGATGTGCTCTCATTGTCGGAACTTCCATTCAATAGTCATAACAATAGTTCGGCGCGATATTTTGTAACCTAGGGTAGCGCGAGGTAGTGTCGTGCTAACATACAATAAAGTTGATACATGTGTTGGGGGGCTCACTTGCAGTTTATGCTGTTTAAACATGTCATAAAGCGAATCTGCCTCCTAGATCACGCATTATAATAAAGTGGTGTAGTCATCGAACGACTGATTCAGCAGGCACTTCTGAAAATAATCTGGTATCGTTCCCATTTTGGATAACGTCAGCTAGATTTTTTCTTTCTCGCAGATATTGCGCTTCAGAGTGATGCACCCGTTTGTGGCGATTTTGGCGCAAGACCTCACATCATGTCTTGGAAAAAGACGGTGCTCGTAGGTATCACTGACATAGAAGCTTTCGTATTACCACCATTCCCGATGATTGCGGGAAGCTTGCCGACAGTCTGCCGCAACTTCACGAGGAGATCGCAACGTGGATCCGCATTTGCTGCGTACCAGCCATTCATTAAGCTTTTTTTGCGTCCCATCTTCTGCGCTGCTAATTTATCTGTTGCCTACTTTCTGATTTCAAGGTTAGCAGTGCGTCCACGTTCCCGAGAAACGCAATTAAACGATGAACAAACCTATTGCCGCAGCAAGCCAGATTACATTCCGTTAATCTCCTTCCGTTTCAGAATAAACTCCTTCTTCGAGGTAGTTCGACTTGGGACAATGCCGCCATTTTCAAAATAGATGCTAAAGGGCCAAGCGCCTGGCTCTCTCAAACGCGCTTTCTACTGCATGCGGTCAAACTGCGGCAGAGATCACAGTCCGTGGAAATCTCATGCCGTCAGCGCGCCGATTTACTTCGGAATTTCGTTCGGTATACTTTGCACATATACACAATTCCAATGTTTACAAATCCACATCCTACCGTGCTATCTTCACAGCCTAGCAGGGACATGGTTGTCGCTCGTCGCTTCGGAAAGCGAACATATCACGCGCTATAAGCTTGAATGTAAACAAATGGCACCAGCCAGAATCCAGCTTCTGGAATGGTCTCTACAACGTTTTGAAAGGCATTGGTAAAAGAAAAAAGCGCAACCATGAAAATAGGTCGACAACATCGTAGATGCGCTGCGGCGGCCCGCTCAATTTTTATTTAAAGCGAATCCCGCACTACTTAAACAAATTAAATGGAGTCGGGAGAATGCAGCACCCAGGACCTGGGGCTGTGAAGAGTTTTTACCGTGGGTAAATGTCACCTATAATTATTCCTTATTGTTCACAGCCTAGGAATTACGGGTTACTCCGCCTTAACTCGCGGCCAGAACAACCGCCACGTGGTCGGTTGCAACTCGCTCTAATGTTTATCATAGCTACGTACTCAAATTAGCAAAACGCGGGGCGCGCGTGCTGACCTCCATACATTTTTAGGGTTCGGCTCTTTTGGTAGTTGCAGCGACTGGACAGGAACCACCCCCCAAATGCTCATTGAAACATTGAATGCCACGAGCACAAAACGAGGGCTCTCGTAGTGCTTTTGTCCAATCAATGAGTCGCATTTGACTATCGTCACCACACGACAATGAATAAACTATTACCACCATGATATGCCATCAAGTTTTGCAAATGGCTAACTTAAAAAAAATAGCTGGCTTGTTTCTTTGAAATTACTCCGCGACATTGACAATCGTTAAACAGTGGCGTTGAATGGTATTATACATGGAACCCATTAATGCCAGTAAGCGTGTGCAAATTATGCAACATTTCAAGTTAACATCCTTGCACGGCCCTTATACCCTAAAATAAAATCTTTGCAGCAGGTTTATAAAAGAAAGCAGAGTAGTTCCGTTTCAGAAAAAGGTGTGAATTCAAGTTTTTACAGAAGTTAGCCACCTTTCAAAAATTACACAACACTTGGCGAATAGAGCGTAGAATGCGTTTAAAACAACAAATACAACAAACAAATATACGAGTCTGGATACCTGTTGGTCATCATGCGCACACCACGTGCAAGATGACGTAAGCAAATATTTGAACACAAACCACACACCTAAAAAGTGAACAAATAAATTCGACCACCTCTGTCCAGTAGAAAAAATGCGTAGTTCGTCTTCACACCGTGAAACGGAGTTTCAGTGACTTCGTTCACCTCTCTCCATGATTCTTATTTTCCTCTTTATATGTTTTATTTTGTCGGTGGTTTATTTGGTGTGTTATGGTCTTGATTTCCGGGCTAAAACGGCAAAAAAATTGTCCCTCATCGGGGCTTATATTGAAGAAAGCAGGACACGGGCATTCTTCGACAACTAGAGAAGACGTGCGCGACTCGAACGATTGAAAACTCCCCGGTATCAAAATGAGCAGAAAACTAACCAAGAGCTCTGCTTCTGAAAGAAAAGGGAAGCCTCGCGGACTGCGCTGTGAGTTCCAAGTGAGCGTAATGTAAATGGCTGTACATACACAGCGTGTCGCGTGACGCTCGGAGTTTCTTTATATTTTTATTCATTTTGTTCAAGGACAGCACTAATTCCTTCCGTTTGCTTTTCTGATCTTGGTTGATTTTGATGAAGCCAGCTCGATACATGGAACTATAACTAGAGTTCAGTAGAATCGCAATTTTCCAATGCAAGAGAAGAAAACTTGAGCAGGTTTTTACAGAATCAGAGAAAACAAAACAATCCCGATTTGAAGCACTCCCCAAATGAAAATACAACACAAATGTCGTGAAAAGAAACGTCTAGAATTTGTTTTGTTTTATGTTCCAATCTTCCGCTGAACTAGTAGTTTGTTGTTATGTAGGTGCAAGCGACGCACGAGTGAAGTATATACCTAATTTTCAAAATCCACGAAGCCGTACGAATGCGAGTTCGCTCCGTCCGCGCTCGCGTGGGCTGCCAACTTTGGCAATGGCTGAATCCATTAAATTTTTGCATTGGCGTAAAATACCAAAACGTTTAACGTAAACATATGTTACTAATTCACGCGCAAATTACCTTGGGAGTCACCCATTCGTGTTGACAGTGCTACCCTTTCGGCATGACTGAACGTAAATTGTAGTCAATCATCAATCCCATCTCGAGAACATGCGTCTAGTGCAGAAGGGTATTGTTTCCTCGCAAATAATTTTTCCTATTAGTTTCCGTCTAAAGCTATCAAGTCCATTGTAATCTCAAGAGATGTCATTAACATTTCCGGCTTACCCTACCTGTTCGTATTTCTTTTCAGATGAAAAAAATACATTTCAATAACAAGAGACGTTTTTATCTAACGTAATTGGCTTTCTCTAAAAGAAATCGCCGCCGTGTGAATGCACCATTAAATACGAACTGCCTTTCGTGATTGTAAATGCCACGTCCACGCAATATTTTAAAGCATCGCTTGTATCGCAGGTAAAACATACTTCAGTCTGCTTATAAATGATCGAAACTCAGGATTTCCCGCTTTCGTTGCTTGTAGTCGTTTTCGTTAATGATAGTCCGCTGTACTTTGTCTGCAGTGTCTGTTTATTCGGAGTGTAAATGTTGTGTGGAACTTGTTAAGACGGATGCTCGGGCTTGTTGGGGATACGAGTTCATAGTAGCAGCAACAGTGCGTTATAAACAAGGACAACCGGATAGGACACATAGAAGTACAAATTCGCTAAGTAACTATTTAGGGCGCAAGTCAGCTGGAGAATAAGACGCGACTACATAAAACCGGCGACACACACAAAAAAAGAAACGTACATAACGCTTTTAAAAAAAGAAGAAACAGTACACAACACTGAGACGGTGTTATGTGCGTCATTTTTGTTTCCGTGTCTCCGGTTTTATTAGGTTGAAAAATAAGCGCTTCGCTTCTCCTTTTATGTGTACTCTCCCTTTCTACATATTTATAACGCGCTTTTGCTGCTAACATGAACTTGTATGAATGGGAGTCCTCGGTACAAGTGTATACACTAGTTCATTATCTGCCGCTCGTTCACAGCTTGATTAGCTTTTCTAGTGTATATACGCAAGTGCAAGTGGATTCTGTGAATGTGCTCGTTTTATGCTTACTACCGTCGACGGTGTGTCTGACAACTCTAATTTTCTCGTTGCTTAATGCGCTGCGCTTACTTGGTTTTGTCTCACGAGCAGTGTGAACTATACACCTCAACTGTAACAGTCTGTAAACATGTGGCTCATTCATTTTGCTCGTTACAGTTACCAAAGGTTTTGTGCATATTATCTTTTGGGCCTTGACACCCAGTCCTACGACACTCTCCAAGAGAAGGTAGTAGCATCTGTATACAAAGAAATGAAAAAAAAAACCCAGACGAGCAGCCAGAAAGGAGGAAACTCTCCACCTGGTTCGTCTCTCCATTCTAGAATGAGGAAGACCCGGCTCATTTCTGGGGGAGTAGCCAACACTTCCTGGATTACATAGCCGTAGTGCTGAATGAGATGGCGTCATCAGCGGAGGCCAACGCTGGGTACAAATTGGACAAGACGATTCCGTCAACGGTCGGCTCGAACTTCACTCGAAGCTGATCGCTGACGCAGCACTTGTTTCCAACCTCTGTCCAGCGTTGGCCTTCGCTGGTGACGTAAAAATCTGAGCACTACGGCCTTGTCTTCTAGGCAGTGTTGGAGTAGCTCACAAAGCCCCTCTCTTGTGGGAGAGAGAAGAGAAGAGTGCGAGAAGGAAAGGAGAGGAGGAAACTGGAAACCGGTTTTCAGCCCGGCAGAGTAGGATTCTGTAGGTCGGGTCGTACTCCTGTCACAGGCATGTTCCCTAAGGGCCGGGGAATCCCATGCCAGTCTGTGCCTTTTTTTTATTAGTAGCCCGATGAAACGGCGATCTTTTTCTTTCTACACCAGAAATGATGACAGAAAAGCACAGAATTTCTGCGAAAAGTACACCATAAAAGCACATCCTAGAATTTAAAAAAATAAACACCAGAAACAAAGCTTTACCTTTAACATTGCCGTAAACTTTCAGGTTTTAACCCGATACCCAAATAAACGTTCGCCGGTGTCAGAAAATCAAAATTGGATCAAACCTAAAAAAGAAGATTTAAAAAAATGGTAGCTCTAAGCGAGGAATATTTCTGTAGAAACCGTGTTTTATACTACAACGTTAAGGACGTTAAATACTAAAAGGACTAAGACGAAATAAAAACAACACAAGACACTTTTTTACATTTCAACTATAAACCTACGAGCCAAATTAACCATTTTCCCACGTCCCTTAGACGTTCGTCGGGCGCGTAAACTTAGCATTAAGCACCCTGCCAGTCCCGAATAGGTGGTGCTATTAACCTTGTCGGTCGTCAGGGATTGTCACAATATCTCTGTTCGATGCAGGCCAGAGCTGGACAAGGGTTTTCAAAAGTACACTGGCGGTCGTTATCGTTTGAATCTTCGGAATTAACAAATGCATTTCTATTGGCCGAAACAGTTTGCTTGAGATCTTACTTTTTATTCACACGAAGCATAAGGGAATCACGTTTAAAAGAAAATGAAAGCACCGGTAACTAAATACCTTATTGGATTTTCGCCAATATTTAAACTCGCTTTTGCATTACAATACCTCGATGCTTTTATTATGCATGCGAATTTTCAATTCAATTCAGCCCTTAGTTTTGAGGACCTCGAAGTCAGGTTCGAGGAGGGTGACACGAATATACCTGTAAAAAGACACCTAAAGCGAGTAATTGCGCTAAAAAAAGTTTGTATCAGTTAAGTGTTTTTGCACCGGAGAGACAAGTCTCATAAGCGTGCGCCTATGCAGGCGTCAGTATTATAAGAGCTGACCAGTGTTAAGGGGGAAAAGGAAGCTCGTAAAAAATATTTTAAAAGAAATCTAGATCTATGGTATTTGGGTTTCTCCAGCCTAGTATGGTTAATATGAAACCTTTAAAAGGAAAATCCTAGAACAGTGAAACCGTAAAATAAAGGCGTTTTCGTAGAAGGTTGGCAAAACAACGAGGGCCTCGTTCTTGATATGGTTTTCCAAAAATATCATAAGCCCTTGCTGCCGCTCAGGGTAGTCGTGATGAAAGTGAATTATGTCAGAACGTTGCATCAACCTTTCTCCAGGGTCACCTGTGGTCAATCTTTTTTTAGTAACCCGGTTGTCCTCAAAGTGTCGGAAGAGCTTCTTGACTCTAGGTGAACTTCTAACAGTAGAAGTGCGAGATAATGTCCATAGATATAAAAGGCCTGCACTATTCCCTTCAATAGCCCTTGTCGTTCTTACTTCTAAGAAAATGGCTAGAGGCAAACGCAGATCAGCTAAAAAATCCGCCACAATACAGCGATTTTTTAAGAAAATGAGCAAGCACAGAAAGCCATATCCGTCGACTCTTCCGATAAAAGAACACCGAAACATTTGTAGCTGACCCTTTGTGTTTGCAATGGTCTTGGAAACATGGTGATAAGCTTGGCCAGTGGGCGATCTTTAATGATAAAATACAACACACAAAACGAGTGGACAAAATGAAGTAGCGAAAACGCGCATAATCTAAGTCCTGAGACACGGAGAGGAGAGATAGAGCAACGAAAAAAAAAAAACAGTTCTTGTTTTTCTAGTGCTCCTTCCCTTTGTCCAGTCCTTCTGAGCGCTGTTTTTTTTTTTATTGTTTATCCGGTTCGTAGTTGTTACTCCCGGAAGCGGACCAAAACCTGGAGCACCCCAATGATTCGGGAGACCCACCTGGGGCGCCTCTTCCTGGGCGTCGTGCAGGTTCAGCGTGGCCAAGCAGTAGCGGCTGTAGAACTGCTGCGCCACGGACAGGTTGGGCGCAGCCGCTCCTTCGGGCAGGGCCTCCAGACACTCCGAGTAGAGGCCCAGGAAAGTCAGCCCGCCCTCCAAGACGCCGCTGTGGGGCTTGGCCGAACTGTCGAACACTGGAACGGGAGAGCGCGGGCCGGGTCATTGGTGCCGCAGCTGCTCATCGATTTACCAAACCCCCTTAACCCGCCGAACCTAGCCTTCCCACCTTTCACTTTCGTTCAACTGATTCTGATGGCAAATTTAGGGGTTGCCTCTCTCCTTTCACCTTGATTCAACCGAGAGCTTCCTTGCCGCCGCCAGAGTAGCTCGGGACCCTTTTCAGCCGATCTCAACTGCTGTGCTCAGCGCGCTCTGAGATTCTCGGGCAAGTCACGGAAGTATACCTTCTCAACTGAAGTAGGGTGGTGATTTGGGCCAGTGGGTAATGGTTAAGCATAATGAAAAACAACCTCAGATAAACAAGGACGAAGAACGGGTAAAGAATACGACAGAAAACGGCTGACTCGCAACTGCAAGTTGAGTCAGCCGTTGTCCTGTCGTATTCCTTACCCGTTCTTCGTCCCTGTTTATCTGAGGCTGTTTTAAATGCGGAGCATCTCTTGCTCGGGTCTATGTCCCGCGGCCTTGTAGTCCGCACTCACACTACGCACGCGCAACTCTCCTCCTTCCCTCTCTCCAACAGCTGCGCGTTACTCTCTCCGCTCTCTCTCTCACCAGCTGCGTGCACTGCGCGTGCATTCGCTTCTACTCACACCGCGCGCGCACGCGCAACTCTCCTCCTCTAGTCTCCTCTCCTTCAAGTGTGAAAAAAAATAAACGGCGAGCGGCGTGCGTTTAAGTTTCTCTGCCGCGAGCCGCGACGAAGGCTCGCATAGGGGAAAACGCTAGGGCAGTCGGTGGCGCCATCTCTCGACGTCAGCACGCAACTCACTCTTTCCTCGGAACCAACACGATGCTACGCATCACCCCATGGTTCCCCTCGGGAAGATGGTGTAATTTTTTTCATCATGTTTACATTCTCAACATTGGTGATGGATAAAGACAGGTGCATACACGATATGTTCGATGATTGAGCGAAATTTGCACTGTCAACATGATGAAATTCCGGCTCCGGCGGTCAAGACTGTACTGCGTACGAAAGTAATGCATTAATAAAAAAACTCCGGCGTGTGCACGCTTATTTTCGCAGAACGGAACGAATGCCAATGTTTGTAAAAAGTTTTTAACTCATGGCGTTTTCGACAGCGAACGCGATGCGATAGCGGTCACGCGAATCGAAATCGATCGTGCGACGGCGGAACTGGTATATTTAATAGTATTAATAATCAACATATTTTTCTCAGCGGAATATCGTGGAGTATATTATATCGTATCGTAGAGTATATTATAGTCGCCCTTCCTTTATATCACAATACAAATCTTTGAACACAGTTTAACCAGACTGTGTTCAAACCTGGTAAAGTAGCTGCGAACTCTGCGAGCTGTTGCTTCATCGGTTATGCTGAGCGGCTATCATTAGACGAAATATTTCGTAAAAGCCCAAATCTGAGAATACTTCTCACGCCGATTTTTCTGTCACGAGCGAATGTCGTCCAGGGACCCTAATATGAACACTTGGTGAAAAAGTCGGAGAGAAATCTAGCGGCCGTGATTGGCCGACGCCGCCGGATGTTTCGCCGACTTTCTCACCAAGTGTCGAGGTTAGGGCCCCAGTCTTGTAATCCTCGCAGCATTGAACGAACAAACACTTTGTAGGACCAGATTTCAATCGCGGTCTTGCCGCACCCTGCACACCCCGCACACCACTGTCGCCGCCATTGTCAGTCATCAAACCCACGTGACTACCATCGACGTACCACGTGACGCCTGCGCCGCTCCGCCCTCTGGTGGTTAGAGACGGAGCACTAGGGATCGCTCTAAAAGCCAGGGGCGCCGTCAGAAAGAACCAGCCAACGTTACTAAAACAACTCAGTTGGGAAACTGCCATACAAGCTGCTTCGAAAAAGTGACTCCGATCCGTACTCGAGAACCGAACTAATAGCGATCGCAACGCCGCCATTTCTCAACAAGCTGCCACTCCGGCAACTGCACGGCTGCACGTATTTGTTTAAATTATGATTTAACACATTTTATGGTTTTGACGATACAGGTCATATATCAAGAAACATTATGTTCATGCAGAAACTGAACATAATTACATTTTCGTTTTAAGTTCAACCAAACATTGTTTTTCGAAAAGAAATACTTGAAAAAGCTAAAATTAAAAAGTGGCTTAAGGAACTTAAAACAATATTTATCGCATTCAATTCACTTTACTTTTGGGAACCAAACACTACGATATATTAATTATTTATAATTACGCACTGATATGTGCTTCATGGAAATTGGCTTAGACGCTACCTTACAGTCACCGTGGAAAATTTAATGCAGCTTGGACCTGGCACGCAAGCAAGTTCGATATCCGCAACCAGGGGGTATATTTAATTTTCTTATAACGACCTACCGAAGAATATTTGAAAGCGATCTAATTGATATCACAAAGGGGGTTATCATACGTGTTCACAGAAGTGCCGCGCGTAAATGATTCATGACACCGACACCTATGGTAACCAGCAGCATGGGTGATGCATTCGCGTTTTTATTTGTTTTATGCATTTATCGTCGTCACGTAGTATTTTGGAGATTATTATAATCAATGAAATACATATTTTACCAATGTTAGAAGTATGTACACTGACTCGGGGCATGGTCTGGGACTACAAGCGACTTAGGTGAACGAAGTGCTTTATTTTAGGTAGGGATGATGCAATATCCTCATCTAATATATATTTTTCACAATATATAGTTGCACCTGACATTGCGAGAAATATATATTAGAGAGTTAATTCTGGTAAAAATGTTTTTCCCCAAAATCTGTTAGTGTTGAGCCGACCAAGAACATTGCGGTGAAGCCAGCATTCCCGAGACGACGCTTGCGACAAGTAAAAAAAGGCGTCTTATTTAACTAGTGGCCCCGATAACGGTAAGAAGGAGGTCAACTAATATTCATACACAGTGATTTTTTTATTCCATGGAAGTACACAAATCTGTAGAAAAAATAAATATTTTTTTATAAAATATTTGAAATTATTTAAAATGTTGGGACATTTAGAAGTTTGGAGCAAAAAGGGAGGGGGGGGGGGGTATTTATCTTGCTGTATCAAGAATGCGACAGAAAATTACAATATTGATATTCACTGAAAGTTAACATTATGGGAAACCGACAGATATTTTAGAGGAAAATAAAAAATAGCTTGTTTTAAGAATATCAATTTAAAAAAAAAACTCAAATTTAAGATATTTAACAAGCTTGGAGTAAGATAGGACTACTTTCATAAATCTCTCCTCCATGAACAATATATTATCATATACGTTATAATTAAAGCTACACATTGATGTTTGTTTCATGTCATAGTTCTCATTGGTTTAGATCCTACAACACTCTGAAATTGATGCAAAATTGCTCAAGGTAGCAAGTTTGCGATTGTATAAATACATGATAATAAAAGTTAAAAATTGCTTTGTTTTCTAAAAAGAGTTCGTAATTGTTTTTTTTTGAAGTTTAGTTTAAAAATATTATCAGCGAGAAATAACTTAGCCGTTAATAAACAACGGCAACCTTTTAGAAAAATTCAAATCATATTTTTGACGTATTCTACCAGGCGGCACTTTAGAATATGTTGTTCTTAAACTTTTGAGTCCTGAATTTTTAAAGTTCTGTTTTGGTAATCCTAGGACTTGTGCAGTCATATACATTTATTTAAAAAAAGACTCGAATCCCCCCTCTCTCCCCCACCCCTTTTCGCGAAAAGCTATATGTCGAATCTAAATGAATCCAGGTGCCCAGTAAACGTCCATTTATTTACGACTGCCACAACCAAAGACCTCTGGAAATTACTCGATGAGGAGAAGGGGCACGCCAGCTCTCTTACAAGATCGGACGTACTCAGTATTACAAATAAACACTTAGGAATATAGTTTCCGAGCCTCGGGTTGTCAGGTCATCACGTACTCTAAGGACAGGTTTCATATTTTTATACGCGATTTTTCGTATAGGAGAGGCAAGGTCATACACCGTGAATAGATTCCGAAAGGCTCAATTTGACAGGAACGCTGCTCTGTGATGGCGCTGCAAACTTCCCGCCAAAACTTCCGGACTTACCCACCCCTGCTAGGAGGGTACAAAGATAGACCGACAGGAAGTAAACAAGCATCCCCTCCCCTCCTTTTTTTTTACTGAACGTTATTGAACTTTCCTCCTTAAACCAGAAGGGAAGAAATACACAAAGCGGGACGGCAGGGAACTTCTCAAAACCACCTTGAATGGTCTTTATATTTTTTCTATTTTTTGCTGCTGCTTTCGTTTTGTGGATTTCCCAACTCTCGGAGACCACAAAAGACGCTTGGACCAGCAGCCTGACCAAAGTGACCGTGATGTAGGTCCATGCGGAAGACGGATTTCCTAGTATTTTCCACGGAACTCGACGTTCCATAGTACGCGCACGCCCGTGAAGTAAAAAAAATAAGAGGCTGTGCGGTCCTTGACCTTCCCGTTTGAAAAATGCTTTCGCATTCCGCCGTAGGGGAAAAAGTGGGACTGGGGAAAAAGTAAGAAATAAAGGAACAAGCAGCCAACAACCCATCGTCCTTCCTGGTTCTCAGCGTGGCATGCAGTAAACAAAGGAACAAAAGTGGCGAGAGACTAGAATGGGGAGCCCGTTCCCCGGACACCGTCGATACACGAAAGGCTTCCGTGCTGCCCCGCGCAGGTCGAGCTTTTCAAATGCACCAGTCATTGTAGTGGTTCTAGGGGCCTTTCAGAATGAAGTCGGAATCTACGTGGCTCCCGCTGAAAGGAGGAAAAAAGGACACCAAAGATGTCTTCTGCTTCTGCTAGAACATGCCACCAGCTACTGAACGAAAAAAAGAGGAAAAAAAGAAGAAAATTGAAAGTACGGCGCGCGAACCTTGTGCGCTCACCTTAAAAGAATTCCTGCTATAAAAATGTTTTTCTAAAAACTTTATTGGAAGACGTATTGTTCTTAAAATAAATTTATCACATAAAAAACATCCTTTCTTTGCGCAATTTTTACGTCGTTAGACGCAATTTAGGTGGAAGTCAGACTTGTGCACTTTACTTGAAAAATGTTATGGATTACAATTACAAATCACCGAGCCACAAATGTAAGGAATTACCGTTTCAAATTACTTTCGCTTAAAAGTAACGGATTCTCTTACTCCATTACGTTACAAATGCCTATTACGTTACTTTTCCCGTAGACTTATCAAAAAAGCAATAGAAAGACGTTGATCTTTTCAAAAATGTTCTGTAAGACTTAGTTTCCATTTCTTATACGCCCGCATTATATGGTAGTCCTTGTAAAAATAAAATATTGTATTCAAGAGAAAGAACTTAGGTTCACACGTTTCACCTGTAAGCTGACAAGGCAGCAAAAGCTGCAACCACATCCGCATTTCCGCTAGCTTATGGCGATCGGAAATGATCCCTAGAATTCTGCAGACAAATCTAGCGGTGCGCATGCTCAGTAGCAGCCTCTTCCTCCGCTAGGAGAATCCGAGGTAAGGAACCGATGTAGGAAAGCTCCCTTTTGAAACGGGTCTTACAAGCATCGGGAGCAACGTCTCAAAGTTGCGGTGTCGTGCCCGTAGATTTGACGCACTGTTAGCTTGTGCATGAACGGAGTATAGTTGCATGCAGCACTGAAAAATGCAATGGTCGCGAACGCTCGTTGTTGAGCTTTGGTCGGGCGGGGGGTCACATACTCATATTGCTCCAGTCTCCGTGTTATGTTCATATTTTTAATAAAAGTGACGAGTAATTAAAGTATCCGTTACCAATATTTGTAACTAAATTACATTACAAATTACTGCCGCAAAAGTAACATATAATTCCAAAATTAGCTAAAAAATATAAAGGACTTCTTCCGAAGTCTGAGTGGAGGTCACGGCACACTCTAAGCCCCGCTCGCAGATCAGTGGCCCCGCCCATTACTACTGGATTGGCTTGGCTGCTCGGCCGAACACGCTCGAAAGTCAAGGGTCTCTCTTTCGCGACATCCAGTGCGTCTAGTCTGGCGACTGACACCGCATGCTAGCCGTGCGAGCAGACGCGCGGCCGCCTCCGACATTGTCTGCTATTTCAGCACCGTCTATGCGTCGTCGGTAATGCCTGGGAGACGCGGACGTGAAGGCTGCTCGTCGTCGTCCGTTCTCGCCTTCGTCTGTCAGCGTGAAAGCTTCGTCCGTCGACCATGGAAGCGGCTTTCCTGTGTTCCATCATCTGCCAGCGACGGTCCAATACAAGCGTTTTTCACTGCCAGCGACTGTCGATTTGCGGACAAAACGCGACCGAGAGGACTAAAAAAAGCAACAAAAGATATGCTGTCGTTTCAGCTTTTATTTTTTTTTATGTTATTTTTTTTTTGCTTGATATCCATGAGCAAGGTGAGTGGGCGTGAGGACGCACAAATTATAACGTGACCCGAAAATATTCACTTTGGCAGGCCACGTGCACTCCAAAACTTAGGAGCTACTTGCCTTTCGAAGCAAAATGGCAAAAACATACCTAGACCAACTTGAAGCTAGCCAAACGCCCGATGGCCTCCTTCCAAATTGCTCGCAAATTCTTACTGTGTAGGTATATTCCCGGTATTGAAACCATGATTGCAACCATGACAGTTGTACGATTTACAGAGCAGCGGGGCCGCTTTATGGGGACTAGCATATTCATTCACTATTGGTTGGAGCTGAGCTAGTTTGTTCTTATTCATTGGTGGTGCCAGCTGAACACTTATAAACACAAAAATAGACAGCCGCTGGACGAACAACTATATTGAAGCCTTCTTCTTCCTTCACTGCTATCAGTATTTACAAACTGGTTTGCATCCTTTTTCCGTTATATATCGTTCATATTAAACAGTTATCAACGTGTGCATTTTCGTTCATTCACTTGTAAATACAGTCCACTCCGTAAAATGTATAAAACAGAGAGAGTATGATTTTGACGATTTTTTGTCCAGACGTGTGCGCAATGCACTTTTACGTTTACAATGTTTTTCTTTTCCTTGTGGTTGTTTTCACCCAGTGCATTTTTTCCTTCGTGAGTGTGCTTTTGAAAAGTATTGTAGAGATTACTCTTTTTTTCTTTCTTTTTGTGTGAATATTTTAGCATGATGGCGCATGGCTGCCAAGATTAGAGGTCTTTGGACTCGTCAAGATGCAACGGTACAGCTTTTTTTCCACAACTACTTCATCTGTAGTTGTACATGGTGAAAATAAACCGATTTTATTTTATTTGATTCCTTACTTACAAACTGGGTTAGGGTCTTTTCTACCGCTACTGTTACTATTTAAAAAGGCGGAGCTCTTTTATGCGGGAGCACCAGCGAGAAAAACTGTCTCTGCGGGGATCGTGAAGAACATGAGGGAGCTCCGCGTTTGTAAATAAGGATAGTGGTGGAGTAAGAAGAATTTAATCCAGTTTGTAGGTAAGGATGAAGTATGATTCAATCGAGGTTGTAAATACTGAGTGTAGTTAAGGAAGAGCAAGGATTCAATATAGTTGATAGACCAGCGGTTGTCTATACGTGTGTTTACACGTATAGACAACTATACGTCTATGCGTTTACGTCTATACGTCTATACGTTTACACGTATAGACAACAGCTGGCACCACACGCGTATATTTATTCAGTATGAACACGCACAAACGAACAAATCAAGCCAGATCGAGCAACATAGCTAACTAGGAACGATAGGATTAGGCCAGTCCCGCTACAAAAACAAGCACCCGGACAGCTCTTCCGAAGGCACGTGCTTGCGATAGTTGTTTGTTGCAAACTACATCGATTGAGGAGATCTTGCGCTGAACACTTCGGTGAACGCAAAACGACTGGAACTCGGGGGAAAAAAGAGGAGCTGGACGAACAGCGTTCGTTGAGCACATACTCCTCAGACGCCGGCCGCCTCCGCCATGTTTGTCATCGTTTCACACCAATCCAGAAAAAAGCACGCTTGGGATAATTTGAAAACAACGATGACTCTATCGAGATCATTTGTTTCTCAAAGATTAAAAAAAATGCCGATTAAAATACTATTATGAAACGGAGATGCAATTTTACGACCAAGATTTCACACGTCAATAATCTCGCCAGCCAATGAGATATGCGAGTACTTCAGCTGGGGCGAGCTTGTGGTTCATGCTTACACTTCGTAGCGCACAACAGCAGACACACCTCAAAAGTTCACTTGCACTCACACAGAAGTTCACTAACACAGCGCAGTGTAAGTGTTCTTTCTTTGTGTGAGTGTACTTTTGAGGGTTGTCTGTTCTTGTGCGCTGTGAAGTGTAAGCAGGAGGTATGCGAGCACGCTGTGAGCACGGGCCGGGGCTTAGCGGGCTGCAGCCTCCGCCTGGACTGTCAACAGGAAGAACAAAATCAACACGGGACGAGGGACGACGAACATTTCTATCATCATCCCTCATCCCGAGTTTGTTTTATTCTTTCTGTTGACAGTCAATGTTATAACCAACACGCTCTTCAGTTAACGTGGGCCTCCACCTTCTTCACGTAAATTGCGTTACAACATAAATATTGAAAAGAAGTATTTTGGAGCTAATGTTTTCTTAAATTGCAGTGTTTCTTTAATGATATGTACAGACCGAGCAAGGATTAGTGACTGCTGCAAACACAAAGCCAACACCTTGGAGAGAGGGAAGTTTTGTTTTTCTTGCCAATACAGCTTGCCAAAGTAATGTGCATTTAACATTTATATTTACCCTATAAGCAAGAGGCGGTACCGCTGGTCCCTAAAAGAAGGTTGAGCGTCAC
>JAZHYW010061882.1:0-48504 GCA_037355805.1 Ixodes ricinus
AAGTCAAATTGTCACGAATGACAAGTGATGAGGCGGCGAATGACTGAGTAAACTGAACGTTTAATGGGGCGAACTTGTGCCCAAAAATAAAAGGAAAAAGAAAGATAACAACAGAGCGTCGCGGGCGTCGAAGGCGGAGAAGCAGCGGGATCGAACGCTGAGCCAAAACTGAGTCCGGCTGGTTACGCGGAACCCCTTTTGTGCACGCGTGGGCTTCTGGAACATTCGGCCTAGAAGATTCGGCGCGCAGAACATTCTAACCTAGAACGAGCAACACGGTTCTCGAAATTAAAAGATATCTAAATTGGAAGAATTGATAAAAGGCGCGGCGCTCTCAGGGATCGAACCCTAGGCTTTCTGCGTGGAAGGCACGCGCGATAACCGTTGAGCCACGAGCGCGCTGTCTACTTAGTCAGCTGCGCTCGCGGCAATATAAAGTGTCCCCAGAGCTCTTGAGGTCTAAACATATGCTACAATAGAGTTGAATTATGTAAATAATGCCATCTTTGATACAAAACCCGAACGAAAAGACCACCAAAAAATCTGATGGTCCATCAGACTTTCTTGATGGACCATCAGATTTAATCGTTTAATCCACTCACTACTTTCGAGACCCGTGGAGTCTCGAAAGTAGTGAGTATATCGAACGCATTTGCTCTTCCATTTTGTTTTTGCAGTTTAATATTTCAATGTTCAATCGTTCCAAATAGAAATAATAACATGCCATAACCTATTTACAAAACTTTGTTTTCAGGTTTCTACAGGGATTTCGGAAGGTACTCTAATGCTTCATATGTTCCTTTTCGAGATAATATTGGGCACAGAACAAAGTTCACAATTGACTGTAATGGAATCGTTGTCTTTAGCCTGTACAGATGTGTGATTAGAAATTCATACTGACCAACAGACCATCACACCATCAAACCATCACACCATCAAACCATCAATGTCCCGAAATACGACAGACCATCAAACCATCCCACCATCACACCATCAAGCCATCAAACCATCACACCATTAGGCCATCAGACCATCAATGTCCCAAAACACGTCAGACCATCAGCCTGATGGACCATCAGGATTTTTTCTGATGGTCTCTTCGATAGGGAAAGAATGATTCAAGCCATTAGCTATGTTAAACAAGTGAAACCATCGTTCTCAAGACTATTTTTGACAGTCCATCAGCTTGGGGAAAAGCTCGAACCTACGTTGAAACCGAAACTTCAGTTCCTCGGCTATCCACAAGATTGCGGAACATAATCCTCCGCACTAAATTAGATTTCTTATTAGAGGGCCACAGAGGGGGCACGTGTCAGCGCCCCCTCTGTGGCCCTCTATCAAAAGAGATAGAATACCTCGGCCAATGGGAACGTGGTATGTGGTGACGTGGTGTGGTAGATTGTTCGGGGTTTTTCGCGGCCTTCATGTTTTTCTTATTAAATTTCAGTTGTAAGTCAGCGCCTGTCTGTGTCTACTCTTCTACTGGTCCGTCGTTTTGTTTGCGCTGTTTTTTCATTCCGATGCATCACCAACTCGCCCAGATTTCTACGCTTCTATAGATTTCTTTACGGCGCTTGGCAATCATCGATCACCGGTGATCGATGGCCTATGGGCGCAGCCAGGAAAAAGTTCACTGAAATGTGTTGGTAAACGTTTTAATTAGTGAAAATAAGCATATAGTTTCAATTAGACACTTGCAGAGCTTCATGGAAAACTACTAAATAAGTAAGACTTACAAAGTCTTTCAGCGCGTGGTAAGTGCAGTAGTCCGCTAAAGGTACCACTCGTGGACCAAGCACAAGGCTGGTGCTATGATAAGAGACGGAAAAGTCGGGTGGGCGAGTTATCACCTGAGTACTATAGCCTTGCTCCTGCTGTGCGTGTGGTACCTTTATCGCTCCACCATGCTACCCAGGTGCTCCAAGTCTTTCTAGCATTGACTGATCTACTGGTTTTTAATGACGCTCGGCAAGATTCTAATTCGAACCATATGCTGAATTTCAGTCATTAAAACGTTAACTAACATATTTTAGTTGATTAACTGACTAGCCACCTGCACAAACCGAATTACTGTAGCTTCCACTGCTTTTCTTATTTTTAAACATACGTTAGGCTTGAAAAGAAACAAGCTGTAGATAACTCCAGCGAAAGAGTGTCCGACAAATATTTCACAAATTTACAAGTAATCTGACTGTTTTGGGCAAAAAGATAGTTATATATTCTTTGATGAACTGTTTTTGTGTGCTCCCGTTTATATTAATTCTTTATTGGTATATTCGAAATGTTCTTAAAATATGATCAGATCTCACATACTGCACCACTACGCAGCATTAAAATAACTTCCGTGCTTTGGTGAATTGTTAACTGCTAAAGATTTAAGATATTTATTGTTTTATTCTTTAAAAAAAAAAGACTGAGTGTTCATTTTATCTTGGAGTTAAGTTTAATTTATAAGTTATTTTGATGCCCCTCAATACGTAAGTAGATCAGCTTATACAAAATTTTGTCTTGAATGTATTTTTTTGTAAGCTTATTAGGAAATAGTACAGGCCTCGCACCAACGGCTCCAATGAAAATTGCAGAATGATAATGACTCTATTTTTCTATATTTCTAGCTCTATCTTAAACAATCAAATGATTCGTGCAGCCGCGGGGATCCTGAAAGTGCGGTGCTTGGTTTGTCTTACCAATTTTGATAAATACTTATCAGATCCAATTAGCCTTTCTTTCAACAGGCAGGCAACGTGGAATTAAAAACCTCGAAGCTTTGTTTATTGGGGATCGATGCCGGCTTGGGGAAAAATCGAATCTTTGGGTGTTCGGAGATCACTCTCAAAAATCTGTGCTATTAGTTTGCTCCATCTCGATTGGCTAATGAACAAACCGAGAGATTTTTATGAGTCGCCTCCTTTATCTCCATGTGGGAGAACTTTTTTTCCCACAGAAATGTTGAAATGGATGGTAGCCTTTTTTTATTATTGCAATTCTTTCAACTTTTGAAAACTGCTGCGAATTTATATAGTTTTCGGCACAGGATTCACAAGCTGACTTTTGGCATCCCTCTTTTTCTGCGAATCTTCGCCTCGACAGTTGCTGTTATTAGACCGCGCAAATCAATTTTCGTGAAAAATTACGCGAAAAGCCGTTTTTAAGTGGAGCTTTTTCGTGAAATTCCTTCATCAAATGGTCAAGGCATAATTTATATTCGCGTCACGCAGTTACTAAGAAACTTTATTAAGGTTTTACTTACTTTTCGACTTTGTTATACTGGTTAATATTGCGCTTGAAATCTTTTGCTTTCGTATATTGGAGAAGCTTTCACTGTTCTCGCCTCAGAGAATATATAGCTTCTTGCCTTTTGAGGCTAATTAACTATGTGATTCAAACACGTGCTATGCATCTAGCCCCAAAAGCCTCAGCGGCAGTGTATAGCTCATCGCAGACCGAGATACTACGGAGTCCACTCTTCGGTATTGCTAATATTGTTTCTTTTTGTCATATCTCCTTAGGATATCTGTTAAAAGGATTATCATTACTTGACAATATAAAATGTTCTTAGTTTCTTGCCCTTTAAGTAAATAACTATCACAATATTTCTGACTAAAGAAAAGCTTGACTCTTGGGAGTTCGAAGTTGGATGGCACAATTGGAGCAAACCTAATTTGTCGGGTGAGTCAGTTCAAAAAGAAAAGGTGGGATTCTTTCCTCGCTTCAGTCCCCGGCTTCATTTCCTCTCCCCGAGGCGCTTCATGCTTCACCTCTTCTTTTTTTCCCCTTTCAATGGCTCAAAAGTTTTGGAAAAGTTAACCACAGCCTACTGCCTCACTGTTTTCGTGTGCCAAAAGGAACTAGAATTAACTGACCTCGGTTAAAGTTTCGGCTTTGTAATTTTGTCAGCTCTTGTAAAGAACTTACTTTTAACCAGTGTGACTGAGTTTGAGTAGCGAAAAAATTTGACATTACGATATAGCAAAATAAAAATAAGACATGAACTTTGCAGTTAGCGAAATTCCACCTTGAACGCGTCTGAAAACTCTTTTCTTCGTACTGAGGGTTAAGCCTCGAGCGTAAACAATCCAAACTCATATTTGAGGCATGGTTTTTTGATGGGCTGGTTGATGGTGTATAATTGAAAAGATTAAACATACGAAACCCTCGCAAACAAAGATGATTGAAGTGAGCAGCAACCACGACGACGCTTATTATTTTCGTTCACTTTTTTAAATATCTTTGATGGTAGACCACGCAATGGTTTTAGTTGTGTCATAAAGTACCTCTACCTATAAGAAAATAAAGATCAATGTAATGGTTTTGCTTCAGTGAAATAAATTGCATACAATAAATGTTATCTCGAAGCAGTCTAACAATATACAGATTACTATGAAGCCTGGTGGGTAAACGGGCAGCGTCTGCTGTCCAACGTTTCGGCATTCCTTGGCAAAGGACGAAATTTCGTGGCATATCCGCAATTTAATTAAAGTATCGATGAGATGCACGTGTCAGTGCTCCACTGTAAAAGACCACTTGAGCAGAATTTCCTAGCATGCCTAGCCTCGACGCTCGGATTGGCTTGCCGGGGCTGTAGCGTAGATCGTTTGTCAGGATCTTCTGGAGAAAAACAGTGTAAACATGCTAACGCACAACTTCTCAGCAGCACAAGCAGCGAATTCTCGCAATGAAACTTAGAGATCATAAATACAGTTATTACTTCTGACAATTTTAATATTAACCTGATTTTCGTACAGATGTGCATTTGCAAAGGTTCCATTGAGTTACGCACGCTAGAAGACCCAGGTTGGCAGTTGTGTTACAGTGCCATTTTTTTTTGCCGCGGACAACACTGTCAGTTTTAAAGAAGATTAACCGTCCACTGATTAAACATACAAACCAAAAATTTAACGTTTGCAACTAACACCGATCTTTGAGAACCGGGGAGTTCAGTAAAATGGCGTCACTGTTTTAAACAAGTGTTTTGGCTGAAGAGCCGTCGGCTAGTCCTTATCACGCTCTTGTCTTTTTGCCTAGAGCACACATGAGGACGTTAACGATAAGGGGAGAGAGAGGAACGTGGACAGGATACGAGATGACTTGGTGCATTAATTACCGTATTTTTAAGCCCCAAAGCACCTCTGAAAAACTTTAAAGAGCACCCATCGGTGTTTTCTTATAATTAATATTGAGCAACGAAAACCGACACACGCTGATTTGATATGCTCCTAGGATAATGATTGACACCTGGCCATTTTTCAATATGTTTCCTCCTTTTGAGTCGTTGTTCAAGTGAACAACAATAAGAAATGCACCGGCATGAGTGCACAAAACTTTATCCTTCCGTAATCATGCGCCCATTTAAGGCGCATTTTAGAGCTACACGCCCGTGCCGGTGTCTTCCTCAATGTTTCACAACATTCTTATGATGAAGTTCGAGGGAATGAACTGATATCGCAACATGAACATTTAAGAGAGTCCTCAGATCCCCGGAAGTCTTAGTTTTCTGTTATGAGTGCCTTGATTTCTCGCGGAGTCTTTGTCCTGTGCTGTTATGGCCCTTTCGAATGAGAGTTTCCCTGACCATGCACGTTACCACTTTTAAAATAAACAAAACTGAATTAATGCTGCAAATGACAACTGTGTCGGCTCCTCTTGAATTTTTCAAAATTTGTTTAATGCAAATAAATTTCATATAAATGTTTTTATCGCCGCGATTATTTTTATGCACACCTTCGCGGCAGTTTCTCTTTGATTGGCTACGTAATAAAAAAATTACAGTTTCGATTACAGTTGGGTTATGCTTTTTTCATTTATTTAAGTCTCGCTTGTTCGGCGGCTGTCGAGCTAGAATAAATAACATAAAATATGAATGCTTCATGTAATAATCACAAATTTGATCGTCCCCAGTAAGCATTCCTTAACTGAATCTGCGGACGGCGTCCTCGTGAACAATCACGTCCGCCATTTATCATTGGAGGAAATGGTCGCAGCATGGTAAAGATATCGGATCTGTGTGGAGTCGTTACGACGCTCTGAGCGGCAGTAATCAATTTAGTGGCGACGAATTAAGAGGAGGGAATGGTTATTTATTTTATAAGGAACATCGGCGAGGTCATTGTGGTTCAATTCGATTGCCCTCCGCAACTTATTCCACTTTATTCTGGAAAGAAGGTTCGTGGACAGCAACCACCTAATGTAATTTATTAAAGCGTACGTAAACAAGTATGATAACGTAGAAGGAAGATAAACCAGTTCAGTTGTTGGTAGCGCACTGTCTGACTTCTTTCTCGTCTGTGTTTCCTGACGCTCTGAGTATTCCTACGAATAATAAGCAAAAATTAGGACAGTGCAAACAGCATGCTCATTTACTTTGGTACAATATTTTATGCGCCAACATTCTAAGAGGAAGTTCACAATATGAAGCATACTCGTCACCAGTCTTGAAGACGTTAGTCGAAAAAAAAATAATCGATTACAATCACAATTAGTCTTGCTTACAAATATTCCATTATAATATTTGATTACTGAAGACGAAGAAAAATTGGCGGTTACTTGAAAAGGTAACCGTTATTTCTCCGATTACTTCCGAATGTCAAACGATATAGTTTTCTTCCGGCTTGAAAACGGGTCTTTAGTAGTGTCCATTATTGGATCAGAATCACCGAATATTGAAATACTCACCCTCTTAATCTATGAGTTTTCCTAAACCATCCTCCTATCGAAGATTTAGTTCGAGGATTCCTGTTTGGAAACTTGTACCAACAAAGGGCGGCGTTAGAAACGGGAGATCAAAAAGTAATGGTACATCTAAGGTAGTCAGATTACTGTTGAGATTACTTCCTAATAAATTATAATCAAGCGATTACAAAATAACTCCAAAAATAATTAATTGTCATGAGTACCGTGCAAGCCTGCTAGTTTAGAATAGTATTTATGCACAATATGTCAGTTGTGGAAATTTCCTTGTGTACTCGCGGTGTTTATAAGTTCGTAATCATTCTCTCCAACGACGACTTTGTGCACAGGTGCTCGCTTTGAACCCCTCTATCACTTCTATTTTTTTTTCTTTTTCCTTTTCACTCGCTACTCTGTTTTGATTTGCCGTCCCTCCACATGTTCATTTTTAGTCACCGTGTACGCGAACGTTACAAACAAACTAGCAAACGTCCATTTTGTGTCGCTAATTCGCGCGCCTGCTTTTTATTTGTTTTAGCTACGTTCTCTAATTTTATGATTTACTTGCTTTGCTCGTGTACAATCAGGTGCAAAATTATGTATTGACTATGTTAATTGGTAAACTTAGAAGGATGAAAACTGAATCGATTGTATTCTTTTCATGTATTACTACAGAATGACCCTCAAGTTGGCTTTTTTTTTGCCTTGTTCTATTCCTTTTTTCCTTCCCGTGGGTGCTATTCGCAGTGCAAATAAAGAAACAAATGAGAATCTTGGTCGTTTTATGTTTTCGTTTGAATATTTCGCAATCACCTTCTTTACGATAGACGACAAAAACATAGTATCAAAAGGCGCCAGATACCAGGAAAACTGCGAAAGCAAGCAATATTTTTTCTGGGCCGCGCTCGACCGAGATTTACGACATCCGTGGGCTGGTTTCGTGTCGACCAAGACACGGGATGAGTGTTCTCCAATATCTATGGTCATCAGCTTGTGGTTTTTACTCTCTCTCTCCTTTTCTTTCCTCCTTTCTTTCTCCCTCTTTCTCTCTCGCTGTCTCATTCTTTCTTTCTGTCTCTTTATCTCTCTCTCCCTGTTTCTTTCTCTTTTTCTCTCTCTGATAGTGAGGTTACCTGAACTGAATCTAAAGCAAGAACGAAAATTATAAAAGAGCATAACGAAACGAAGTACAGTGTAACTAAAAAAACTGAGATCCTCGGCGCTGGCGTTGTCAAGTCGACCAACGTCTAGTTCCTGAGCTACGAGGTTCGCTCCCGGGAAAGGCGCAACCGCAGATAGCTGAGGTCGACGTCCTGAAAATCAAAGAACAAAATATGGTTCCCACAAAGTTCCTCTTTGATGTTGAGAGCGCCCGTGATCTATAGGCGCAGACGAGTTCACAGGGAGCCTATTCGTATGCATTAGGTAATATCTGAAGTTTCTTTTGCTTTCTTTACTAAATGTTTGTTGAAGTGCGAGGCTGCTAATGCACGCCCACACGCGTATTATATCCCACCTCTCCCGAGGCTCGTTTTTGAAACCACGTGCTTGTTCGGGAAAGTAGCTCGTACGCAGTTCATCAACCCTTGCTGCTGTTGTCATTTGTTAAAGCATATACAGAAGCTGGTCCTGAATCTTTGCCAGCCGTACAGCAGAAATAGATAATTTTCTGAAAGACCTATTAATGTTTCACTCCACGCAGAAGGCACATTTCGTTGGTAACATTAAGCAAAATAAATAGTATTAGCTATGTGATTCATATTTCCCAGTTAGCTAGCTCTGCCGCGATATCCTGTACAAGAATACGTTCTGTTTACATTTAAGTTTCCCGCAATTCCAGTTTGCATTCTATTAAGGGAATCGTCTTGGCGGTATCTATCCCTCCGCTTTAGTTTGTAGACCAACAAGTATATCAAGAAAAAAAATGAAGCGACATATTACAGAAAATGAAAACTCCTATTTCTTTGAACGTGCGATACATCGGAGGCGGAGGACCCCAGAAGCAAGGGTATAAAACCAGGCTTCTCCGTTCTATTTTGCTACCCACTATCACGTCGCGTATAGATTCCATCTCTCATCGTTAGCACCCTCCACGCAGTGAGTGGGCTGAAAAGCAAAAGTGTTATAGAAGTTACACTTTTTTTTTATGCGTGCATGTGAGTATGTTTGCCTGGCTTATTTCAGGGACCTCATTCATTGTGACCTGTCTTCAGTTTTGCTTTACGAGGCCTTCCTTACGCGCGGCCTCGGCCTTCTTTACAAGGACTTCCGTACGCGCCCCATCTTGGTATCGCTGCTGAGAAAAAAAATTAAAAGCATTCACAACCCCCTGTAATGTCGAATTAGAGCGCAGCTCTTGAGGAGGAGGAGGGGAGGGTATGGAGGGGAGGGTAGGCCCCTCCTCCCCTCCTCCTCTCTCTGCTCTCCTGCCTACCATTTAGCGGGAAACTTTCGGTGCATTTCCCGCTAAATTCGGTGGAAAAAATTCACCCCTAAACTTAGCGGGAATTTCCCGCTAAGTTTAAATATAGCGGGAAATGTTTTCCGCTAAAGTTAGTGGGGATTTTTTTTTCGCTAAATTTAGCGGAAAATGACCTCCTCTTCCTCCTCCTCCCTCGTGACGTCACACGTGACGACACATGTGACGTCATTATGGGAAACGTCCCCTAATGCAACGCGGGGTTACGCCGACGGTGACGGCGACGCCGACGCCGCTCAAGCCGGAAACGGGCGCCTTAAGCGCGATCCAAACCAACGCTTCTTTTTGCGGCTGTAGGTCGTGCGGCTCCGGATGTGACGTATTTCGTGACGTTTTTGCTGTTTCCGGCGCGCTTTCTGAGTCAGAACCGTGCGCTTTGGTTTGGACGGTGCCAGCTTCGGGCGAGCGCGCACGCGCGCACGCAGGCACGAGCGCACTCTGGCGGTGAAGTGACGACCAATCGAAATGCAGCTTTGGTCCCGAGCGAGTGTCCAATGAAAATTAATCTGTGGGATCGTTGCGCTGGTTGCGCCGTCGGCGCCGTCGCGCCGTCTTCATTCCTTTGCTTTCGTGATGGCGTTTCGTGTGGATCCCACGTACGAAGCTGGGATTGCTGAGCTAATGAACCTTTGTGTGGTAAGGTAGTACGTCAGCAATGCAAGAACCGTCAACATGACTCGGCTGACTGCTTTCGCGGCTGCATGTGAGCAGTACTTGAGTATCAAGAAGAAGCGAAGGGCCATCCGCACGCTGTTGAGGTCTAGAAAGACGCTCGGCGAGTACGCCACCACTGTGCGACAGATGTACCAGGACCCCGACGGCCGGGACTTCTTCGAGTCCTTCCGTATGTCAAGAACCAGGTAAGTTATGCTAGCTTTTATTTGGTATGTTTAGTATATTTTTCATCATATGTACCACCGCATAAATATTAACGTGAAGCGTGCACCATCTCAGTGAAATAAGGTACTGTACTTTCGCGAGACGGCAAATTCACAAGTAGTTTATACGTTTAAACGCTTGGCTGACTACATGAAGGTACTTTGCTTCCCCCTGCCCCCGCTCTCGCGATCGCGTGCGAGACAAGAACAAGCGCTGTCTTTGCCTTTAGCGGTGTGTACTACCAGGTACTATCACGTGGGTTTAAAGGCTGCTTGCACGTGAACACCGCAGGTATACTCGCTACACTAGCTGTCTGGCATGCTTTGTACAGGTGAATAATCACAATCAGGGATCACTAATTTTGTCACATCTAATGCAAACGACTGAATTTTCGTGAATTGGTCCCAGAAGCGTTTGCCCGATGGAACGGGTCGCTTTGAGAAATTCGTCAAATATCGAGCTATTGCAAATAGTCCTTTATAGTATTTGTGCAGGTGCGAGCCTTTTCAGTGCATGTAACGATGTGTAAGAATCGGTCATGCAATTTTGGTTCCTTTTTAAATTACATGTTGGCCTTCTGTTTTTTTTTAAAGATTAACTTTGTCATACTTTACAAGCTTCTCTGCATGTTTTTTATTTTGCACTTTTTTCTAGTGCTGTACGTCAACAGTTCATGTGTGTATAGATGTTTTCCTGAGTCCCATCTGTTCAATAGTGCATGTAGCCAGTTGTGTTTGTGTATTTTCAAGGTTTGAGCATCTCCTGTCTCTCGTTGCTCCACTGCTGACCAAGGAGACTACGAGCGCCGACAACACTATCTCTGCAGGAGAAAGGCTATGCGTATTCCTACGGTAAAGCGTTCTTCCATATTCCACCTAAATCACAAATTTCAAGGATCTTTATTCAGAAGCCAAGCTTTGTCATAGGTCATAGGCATGCCATCTTTCCCGTTAACTGCATATAGCATCCTCAGATGCAATAAAACTGTGTATGGAGCGTATGGTCCTTGCAGTACACGGAAAGATATATCCACATGCTCTGTCAAATACCCTTTAGCTAACACTTGCGAAGCCGGAGTGGCTAATATTTAGCTAACACTTCCGAAGCCAGCCAGGGTTGTAAGTATGTTCCATGTGAACCCCGAGTGAGGTGCACATACTTTCTGCAGCAACACCAGTGTGGGTTCCGGATCCCACCCCGACACAGTTTGAGGAGGTCCACGTTGTGCTAACTATTCTGTCCCATCCTTTCGTACTAACAGGTGTTTGCTCGGAGTGCATGTTCCGATTGTCAGACATTCAACCTGCTTTCACTGCATGATAACTTTCGTGCATGCACTGTATGCAGCATCTGTTGCTTGCTGCCCAAGATGTTCTCTTTTCACTGCATAACACCAGCTGGCCGAGGCACTGTGCTTCTTGGTTTGGCTCGTTGCTGAAAGCGTTAGGGGTGTTCCTCGCTCACAGCTGTCTTGAGCCACATGGCATGCTTGCTTTTCTAACCGCATGTCTTGGTTGTGGGTCTGAGGGTGCTTGCAGGTAAGTTAGGTATGATGTTTGTTCTGCACGTGTGTAAAGACATTGCGAGCTTCCTTGTGAGTGTCGTGTTGACAGTTTCAGATCAGTTTTTTTTTTTGTGTTCATTCCTTATCTCGCCGAGGCACTCTGCTATTCGGAGATTCGTGTGCTGCAGCGCGACAGGGATCTTACTCGATCACAGCTGTATCGGGCCTGAGTGTTTGCCTTAAAATGCATGCGCTCATGTTCCCTGACAATGTCTAGGCACTTCAGTTGCAGCCGTTTCTTGGTAGCAGCATGGGTTTAGTCAGCTTGGGTTACTCTTGCGAGTAACCGAGTAAGAGAACTGAGCACTCTGTCGACTGCTCAGTTCCGTATTGTGTGTCTAATGCTTGCTTTTCTTTGTTTCTTTTTGTGTGTATTTTGCAGGTACGGGCCTGGGGCTCTCGGCAGAGCCTGACTGCTAGAGAATGCGTCTGCCGATTGGTGGATAGGAGTTGTTTATCACAATGGAGATCCATCTTTATCGAGCATCATTGGTGTACACACTGTGGCCAAGAATTTGTTGCCTTGACTAAAAGTTAGCAGTGCGAGAAATGTTTGCCGCACAACAAATGAACCGGAACTCCATTTTGGTAGACTTGGTGCTTGCACCCGCAAACCAACAGGCATGCAGGTTCTGCTACAAGTCTTGCCGCGACGTCATTGTGATCCCCGCTTGCGAAAGAAAACTTTGTGCCCCCCCTCCCCCCTCTTCCCCCAAGACCAGCACGGAATAAAGACATTTCCATACAGTTACTTTCTGGTTTGTTTACTTTGCCTTGGCTTTTGGGTGCATGTAATGATGGAAGTGCCAGCATTTCTTGGAGGCTAGAAAGACTGCAGACTGCACACAAACTTGTCCCGGGGCAGCCGACATGCTGCTCTATTCGGTATAAAATAGGTTGACGCGTGATTAAAATGAGTGAAGTGTGTTTCTATGTTTAAATTGTAGGCACATTTTATATTTCAATGACATATTGGGCTGAAACATTGCGCTTTCAACGTAATAAATGTTAAACTTTGTACCTCTCTAACTTCTGTGTTTTGTGTCTTAACTTAAAGGCTCCTAAAAGTTTGTAGCATCCCCACATAAAAGATGTTATAATTTCTGTGGTTCCACCACTATGCAGATTGTTCTGCAAAGGTAGTGCACAGTAAAAGTGATGTTATGTAGATCTTGGCATATTCCAGGTAATTTGGACACTTTTCTTTAATGGTTTCAACTATAAAGTTTCCGAGACACGGGAGGCAGCTTCCACGAGTGGGCATCTCGAAAACGGATATGGTTGGCCTTTAAAAAGGCTGTTTGAGAAGGTTTTGCCAGTGCTGTCAGAGTGGTTGACTATGAATGATAAGTAACATTACCATCATAGAGGACGTGCGACACAAGGCTTGCAGAACAATGTACAGCAACGGGGCTGCCGTGTACTGTCCAGCAGTCTTTGTGTATCACATCCTCTATGCTAATATTGTTACAAACCTTCCCCAGTCACTCTATCGGGCAGGTCCGGCACCGCAAGAATTGCGTCGTTGGCGGGCAGTCGATGGCTTGCTGGCTGCAGGAAGAGAAGAGAGGGTGTGGGATGTCACTCAAAAGCAAATGTGTTCCTTTATAAGTAGGGTTTCATGTTTTCAGAGTTTAGTAGTTTTTGGAAAATTCAGGTCTTGGCTTACTTAGCTTTTTAACTGTCCCAGAAATAGATCCATGATTTGTCCTTAGCAGAAATTAGCAAAATAATTCTCCTTTTCTTTAACTGGTCGATATTTTAAAAGGGAAGCGAGATCTTTTCTTGGAAAGTCAGAGCCTGTATTGAGTAGTCTTGCGAAAAAAAATGTCACCCAGTGGTTTTATTTTTTGGCCATGTATAACCTTCACAATCGGAGTTTATTGAAGAAATACGATCTGACGGATCTTTACCGGCTAGTCATTTTTTGATTTTTTCGAATTTGTCTGAAAACACGTAATCCTTCTTTAACCAGTAGGCACACTTTGTCATTACTAATGTACTCAATGAATTCATGGTGCTGACTACGGTTTCAATACTGCATCAAATCATTTGTTTAGACAAGCATACAAAAGAAACCACAGGTGGCCTAGCATGGTGTACACCAAGTAAACAATCTAATCTCGAAGACTGCATAAACGTTGTGGCTCTCTGGAATCCGAAATACACTATGTGCAATTTATTAAGGCGAAAACCTTATATGTCTCATCGTTCAGTCCTTGAGAAAAAACACGTCGACTGATACGAAAGGTACCAAAACGTTTATGTGACATCTGCAAATATTAATATTCCTCCGAAAAGACTTTTAGCCCACGTCCCTCGGCTGGCATCGAACCAGCAACCATTCGTTCAGTAGTTCAACAGCAGTACCCTCCGCCGTAGCGGAGGGTACCGCCGCATCTGTAAATCATGTGTCTGTCTTTAATGCATCGGCGCTTGGGCTTTCGCCTTCAAGTCGTCTTGGGGATAACATAAGAGACCCTGTGTTGTTTGTTTTTTGAGCTAAATGCAGTTTGGCACAGCTTACCATGGTTATTGGTGGCGGATGAAGTTCAGGCACAACCACAACTTGTGGCCTCTTGTCCTGCAGTGGCTGCACGAGTGTGCAGTGGCTGCACGAGTGGATCTGTGGTAGCTCCAGGCAGTGTCTGACACCAATCCACTGTGCTCCGAGCTTCTTCCTGACCTGGAGCTTGATGAGCTTGCTCATCTTGCGGACCCCAAGGATACGGTGGACGTGATACCCATCTGCCGCGAAGTATTCCCTCTTTGGGGCCTTTTCTCGATTCAGGAAGAAGGGCTGCATGAAACAAACATGAACAATTATCCCATTAGAAATATGCAAAGTTGGTAAGGTGTAAATACCCTTTTCAATCAAGTATGTATAATCCTATCTGAAACAGAACAAACATACAACAGCTAATTCCCCACTTGTATCGTGAACACCTGAGGTACCTGAAAAATTACGGGCCAGCAATTGGCCACTCGCAGAACATAAAGAGCACTCTCATGTGGGGATGCTGTGAACCTCCCAAAGTTCGAGCTTGAAGGGTATAAAAATTTTCAAAGCTTGCTGAGGTTCGAATTTGCAAAGTTTGCAATGTATTAACTCCTGCCTGGTTTGAAACAAAAAGATTGAGGTACACCTAAGCTCGTCTTATGAGTTGTGAATGCGAAAGCACGCAAGCCACTCGTCCGCTCCCTTTTTCGTCTGCTCGTAACTTTTCGTCGCCGGTCAGCGCGTGTGCTCCCCTGGTGACCTTGGATGCTCTGTGCCCAGGGGAGCAACGGAGCGCTGATGGGCACAGCTCCATGGGGTGAGCGGTCTTGGAAACTGACGGGCGCAGCGGCCTCGTCGACGCGCGCCAGCCAATGGAATTGAAGGAAACTAACTGCCGTTTTCGCGCTTCAAACTGATGACATCAGCTCGCTCCATGAGACAGTTAATGCTTGCGCATTAAAAAGTTTGCTGCTTTCGAACACTGCCTTCACGGCACCTCTACTACTATGGCGCCGAAAGCTGCAATAGGAAACTGCCGTATGCATCCTCCGGTGTCACTGTTTTACCACATGCATGTTAGTGCCATAAAGGAGGCGACTAGATGGCTTCTTCGACAAACTGTCTCCACTACGTATCCCATTAGGACTTGCCGTAATGATATAGCATTTTTGCTATACCATTAGGTCGGCAAGGCAATAGGAGACATCACTCCTCTCCGGTAGCCTGGAAAGAGGCTACCATTTAGAAGCGAACAATACTGACTGTTGCCACATTTCTTTTACATCGCAAGCTTGGTATATATGCGTCATTGCATACGAACTACACCACTGTTTCAGCGTCGTAGTCGCCTTCATCACAATATAATTGTCTACTGCAAGTTTTCAAATTATGTAACCTAAGGACATGGAGAAAACTGTGTTCCCTTTGTGCGTATGTTGGGGGGGGGTGGATACAGACTTGTGGGGCTTGTGAGCACACTGGCTTTTGACTGTGATCGACTTAGCTACTACCGCTCCTGACGGCTTACGACGGACAGCCCTGAAACGATTCACATCTGGGCATATATTACGCATTCTACTTTAACCGGAAGCTTGAAACACCTTTGACCATGTTATAAGACAACTTTATATCACAAAATCACAAATATCACAAAAACTTCAGTCTACTTATACGCAAATCGGAAGGGTTCCAGGGCGTTCTGAAGGATGGTGCCAGTGCCCTATAAAATGATTTTTGACTTTTTATTGAAAGCGTGTTGACTTCTTGTTGACTGTGATTACTTTCTTTTGACTTTGACTTTCTGTTGACATGGTCAACAGAAAGTTTGTTGACTATGTGTTGAAACTTTTCTGATGACTTTCGTCAGCCTGAGTCAAAAGAAAAGCTGTTGACTTTCTATTGACTTTGTGTTGATTTTTTCTGCTGACTTTCTGTTAAAATGGGTGACAGAAAGTTTGTTGACTGTGTTGAAACTTTTCTGATGACTTTCTTCAGCCTGAGTGAAAAGAAAAGCTGTTGACTTTCTATTGACTTTACTTTAATTTTTTCTGCTGACTTTCTGTTGACAGTGTCATCAGAATGACTGCAGACGTTCTGTTTACTTCGTGTTGAAAATGTTCAGTTGACACTCTGTAGCCATTGTCAATAGAAAAGCTACAGACATTCTGTTGATTTTATTGAACATTGTACACCTCGACTAGATGTCAAAAGTAGCTAATTTTTTCAATAGTCTCTGACAAGGTGAGAACGGGGAGCAGCTTCTCTTGTCCCGCCTCCAGCGCGAGCCGCCTACTACCCTCGACAACGCTTCGGCGTTCGTGCACGTCGACGCGCGCGTGCAGAAAAACACGACGGAAGGCATTGGGCGTGTGCTGAAGGCCAGGCGTTCGAAAGGCATGCCCTGCCGTTCTGACTTTGTAAGTGACTATAGTGACTTGAATGACCATATTAAATAGTCAACTAGTAAAAAAAAGCAAAATCACTATTTGAAAGTGGAGAAACTGCCTTGACTCGCTTTGTCCTGCGTGGTGCTATGCAGAGAAGCGATAATGTTTCTTCTCGGAGCCTTATTTGTGGATGTTGTTTTAGCAACTGTCCCGAATTATTATTAAGTGTGCCAATGCTTTCTAGTAAGAGATATCGTCCTCGACCTTCAAAACACTGTTTTCCCTTTGACGGACTCCGAGGAGAAGATCAAATACTTGGAACCTTAATAAGTATTAAGGTGGTCACCGGCCAAATGAATTCCTTCAATATGTAGGCTATATAAGGCTCTGGAGCAGTCATCAATGGGACTGTGCTTTAGGTGTTCAGTGCTTCATGGTGTTTGTTTTTGCGTTCGTTTCCAATCTGTAGTTCTCGGATATATGTAGTAGTCGTGCCTTCAAATACCACAGGGACACCATTTACAAACAAAATTTTAAAAAAAATCGTGTTTTTTTTACGGAATTTTGCTACAGCCAGTTTTGAGGAGAGTGGAAAGCCATAGTAAGCTTCAAAAACGTTGTTGAATGAATAGCTAAGCTGTAACGATTTTTTTCCTTTTAATCTTCTGTAGCTTTTTAGTTTAAAAGCTGTAGCATTTCAATTGAAAAGCAGCAGAAAAGGCATCTTGGAGGCGACAAAGTCTGTTGACTTTCATAATACAAAGTGGGCCAATATTCTAAAGAAACTCAACAGAAAAGCTGAGAAAGTCAGATGAAAAGCTATTGACATTTTATATCCTCTGATGACTTTTTCAACAGCTTTTCAACAGAAAAGCATCATGAGAAGTATGTTGACTTTCATTAAAAAGTGGGTCAATATTCAAAAGAAAGTAAAGAGAAAAGCTGTCGACATTATATATCCTCTATTGACTTTTTTTCAACAGCTTTTCAACAGAAAAGCGTAACAATTTCTTGTAAGGGTGCCGCCTTTGCGAGCCCTCGCGTCCGCGGCAGCGCTCGCCAGACCCCAGGGGAAAACGGGGAGGCTGCCGCCTGTGCCAGCACTCGCGGCAGCGCTCGCCAGACTCCAGCGGAAAAATGGGGAGGCTGTAGCTTTTGCGATCTCTCGCGTCCGCGGCACGCTCGCCAGATTCCAGGGGAAAAACGGGGAGGCTGCCGCCTGTGCCAGCAATCGCGGCAGCGCTCGCCAGATTCCAGGGGAAAAACGGGGAGGCTCCCGCCTGTCGCCAGCACTCGCGGCATCGCTCGCCAGACTCCAGGGGAAAAACGGGGAGGCTGCCGCTTTTGCGATCTCTCGCGTCCGCGGCAGCACTCGCCAGACTCCAGGGGAAAAACGGGGAGGCTGCCACCTGTGCGATCTCTCGAGTCCGCCGCACGCTCGCCAGACTCCAGGGTAAAAACGGGGAGGCTGGCGCTTGTGCGATCTCTCGAGTCTGCGGCAGCACTCGCCAGACTCCAGGGGAAAAACGGGGAGGCTGCCGCCTGTGCGACTCTCGCGTCCGCAGCACGCTCGCCAGACTCCAGGGGAAAACGGGGAGGCTGCCGCTTGTGCGATCTCTCGCGTCCGCAGCACGCTCGCCAGACTCCAGGGGAAAAACGGGAGGCTGCCGCCTGTGCCAGCTCTCGCGTCGCCGCAGCGCTCGCCAGACTCCAGGGGAAAAACGGGGAGGCTGCCGCCTGTGCGATCTCTCGCGTCCGCGGCAGCACTCGCCAGACTCCAGGGAAAAACGGGGAGGCTGCCGCCTGTGCGATCTCTCGAGTCCGCCGCACGCTCGCCAGACTCCAGGGGAAAAACGGGGAGGCTGCCGCCTGTGCGATCTCTCGAGTCCGCCGCACGCTCGCCAGACTCCAGGGGAAAAACGGGGAGGCTGCCGCCTGTGCCAGCACTCGCGGCAGCGCTCGCCAGACTCAGGAAAAAACGGGGAGGCTGCCGCCTGTGCGATCTCTCGCGTCCGCGGCACGCTCGCCAGACTCTAGGGGAAAAACGGGGAGGCTGCCGGCTGTGCGATCTCTCGCGTCCGCCGCACGCTCGCCAGACTCCAGGGGAAAAACGGGAGGCTGCCGCCTGTGCGATCTCGACGTCCGCGGCAGCGCTCGCCAGACTCCAGGGAAAAACGGGGAGGCTGCCGCCTGTGCCAGCCCTCGCGGCAGCGCTCGCCAGACTCCAGGGGAAAAACGGGGAGGCTGCCGCCTGTGCCAGCACCTCGCGGCAGCGCTCGCCAGACTCCAGGGGAAAACGGGGAGGCTGCCGCTTTTGCGATCTCTCGAGTCCGCCGCACGCTCGCCAGACTCCAGGGGAAAAACGGGGAGGCTGCCGCCTGTGCGATCTCTCGAGTCCGCCGCACGCTCGCCAGACTCCAGGGGAAAAACGGGGAGGCTGCCGCCTGTGCGATCTCTCGCGTCCGCGGCAGCGCTCGCCAGACTCCAGGGGAAAAACGGGGAGGCTGCCGCCTGTGCCAGCCTCGTCCGCGGCAGCGCTCGCCAGACTCCAGGGAAAAACGGGGAGGCTGCCGCCTGTGCGATCTCTCGCGTCCGCAGCACGCTCGCCAGACTCCAGGGGAAAAACGGGAGGCTGCCGCCTGTGCCAGCTCCGTCGCGGCAGCGCTCGCCAGACTCCAGGGAAAAACGGGAGGCTGCCGCCTGTGCGATCTCTCGAGTCCGCCGCACGCTCGCCAGACTCCAGGGAAAAACGGGGAGGCTGCCGCCTGTGCGATCTCTCGAGTCCGCCGCACGCTCGCCAGACTCCAGGGAAAAACGGGGAGGCTGCCGCCTGTGCCAGCTCTCGCGGCAGCGCTCGCCAGACTCCAGGGGAAAAACGGGGAGGCTGCCGCCTGTGCGATCTCTCGAGTCCGCCGCACGCTCGCCAGACTCCAGGGGAAAAACGGGGAGGCTGCCGCCTGTGCCAGCCTCGCGGCAGCGCTCGCCAGACTCCAGGGGAAAAACGGGGAGGCTGCCGCCTGTGCGATCTCTCGAGTCCGCCGCACGCTCGCCAGACTCCAGGGGAAAAACGGGGAGGATGCCGCCTGTGCGATCTCTCGAGTCCGCCGCACGCTCGCCAGACTCCAGGGGAAAAACGGGGAGGCTGCCGCCTGTGCGATCTCTCGAGTCCGCCGCACGCTCGCCAGACTCCAGGGGAAAAACGGGGAGGCTGCCGCCTGTGCGATCTCTCGAGTCCGCCGCACGCTCGCCAGACTCCAGGGGAAAAACGGGGAGGCTGCCGCCTGTGCCAGCTCTCGCGGCAGCGCTCGCCAGACTCCAGGGAAAAACGGGGAGGCTGCCGCTTTTGCGATCTCTCGAGTCCGCCGCACGCTCGCCAGACTCCAGGGGAAAACGGGGAGGCTGCCGCCTGTGCGATCTCTCGAGTCCGCCGCACGCTCGCCAGACTCCAGGGGAAAAACGGGGAGGCTGCCGCCTGTGCGATCTCTCGAGTCCGCCGCACGCTCGCCAGACTCCAGGGGAAAAACGGGGAGGCTGCCGCCTGTGCCAGCCCTCGCGGCAGCGCTCGCCAGACTCCAGGGGAAAAACGGGGAGGCTGCCGCCTGTGCGATCTCTCGAGTCCGCCGCACGCTCGCCAGACTCCAGGGGAAAAACGGGGAGGCTGCCGCCTGTGCGATCTCTCGCGTCCGCGGCAGCGCTCGCCAGACTCCAGGGGAAAAACGGGGAGGCTGCCGCCTGTGCGATCTCTCGAGTCCGCCGCACGCTCGCCAGACTCCAGGGGAAAAACGGGGAGGCTGCCGCCTGTGCGATCTCTCGCGTCCGCGGCAGCGCTCGCCAGACTCCAGGGGAAAAACGGGGAGGCTGCCGCCTGTGCGATCTCTCGAGTCCGCCGCACGCTCGCCAGACTCCAGGGGAAAAACGGGGAGGCTGCCGCCTGTGCGATCTCTCGCGTCCGCCGCACGCTCGCCAGACTCCAGGGGAAAAACGGGGAGGCTGCCGCCTGTGCGATCTCTCGAGTCCGCCGCACGCTCGCCAGACTCCAGGGGAAAAACGGGGAGGCTGCCGCCTGTGCGATCTCTCGCGTCCGCCGCACGCTCGCCAGACTCCAGGGGAAAAACGGGGAGGCTGCCGCCTGTGCGATCTCTCGAGTCCGCCGCACGCTCGCCAGACTCCAGGGGAAAAACGGGGAGGCTGCCGCCTGTGCCAGCCCTCGCGGCAGCGCTCGCCAGACTCCAGGGGAAAAACGGGGAGGCTGCCGCCTGTGCGATCTCTCGAGTCCGCCGCACGCTCGCCAGACTCCAGGGGAAAAACGGGGAGGCTGCCGCCTGTGCGATCTCTCGAGTCCGCCGCACGCTCGCCAGACTCCAGGGGAAAACGGGGAGGCTGCCGCCTGTGCGATCTCTCGAGTCCGCCGCACGCTCGCCAGACTCCAGGGGAAAAACGGGGAGGCTGCCGCCTGTGCGATCTCTCGAGTCCGCCGCACGCTCGCCAGACTCCAGGGAAAAACGGGGAGGCTGCCGCCTGTGCCAGCCCTCGCGGCAGCGCTCGCCAGACTCCAGGGGAAAAACGGGGAGGCTGCCGCCTGTGCGATCTCTCGAGTCCGCCGCACGCTCGCCAGACTCCAGGGGAAAAACGGGGAGGCTGCCGCCTGTGCGAGCTCTCGCGTCCGCAGCACGCTCGCCAGACTCCAGGGGAAAAACGGGGAGGCTGCCGCCTGTGCGATCTCTCGAGTCCGCCGCACGCTCGCCAGACTCCAGGGGAAAAACGGGGAGGCTGCCGCCTGTGCCAGCCCTCGCGGCAGCGCTCGCCAGACTCCAGGGGAAAAACGGGGAGGCTGCCGCCTGTGCGATCTCTCGAGTCCGCCGCACGCTCGCCAGACTCCAGGGGAAAAACGGGGAGGCTGCCGCCTGTGCGATCTCTCGAGTCCGCCGCACGCTCGCCAGACTCCAGGGGAAAAACGGGGAGGCTGCCGCCTGTGCGATCTCTCGCGTCCGCCGCACGCTCGCCAGACTCCAGGGGAAAAACGGGGAGGCTGCCGCCTGTGCGATCTCTCGAGTCCGCCGCAGCGCTCGCCAGACTCCAGGGGAAAAACGGGGAGGCTGCCGCCTGTGCGATCTCTCGAGTCCGCCGCACGCTCGCCAGACTCCAGGGGAAAAACGGGGAGGCTGCCGCCTGTGCGATCTCTCGAGTCCGCCGCAGCGCTCGCCAGACTCCAGGGGAAAAACGGGGAGGCTGCCGCCTGTGCGATCTCTCGAGTCCGCCGCACGCTCGCCAGACTCCAGGGGAAAAACGGGGAGGCTGCCGCCTGTGCGATCTCTCGAGTCCGCGGCAGCGCTCGCCAGACTCCAGGGGAAAAACGGGAGGCTGCCGCCTGTGCGATCTCTCGAGTCCGCCGCACGCTCGCCAGACTCCAGGGGAAAAACGGGGAGGCTGCCGCCTGTGCGATCTCTCGAGTCCGCCGCAGCGCTCGCCAGACTCCAGGGGAAAACGGGGAGGCTGCCGCCTGTGCGATCTCTCGAGTCCGCCGCACGCTCGCCAGACTCCAGGGGAAAAACGGGGAGGCTGCCGCCTGTGCGATCTCTCGCGTCCGCAGCACGCTCGCCAGACTCCAGGGGAAAAACGGGGAGGCTGCCGCCTGTGCGATCTCTCGAGTCCGCCGCACGCTCGCCAGACTCCAGGGGAAAAACGGGGAGGCTGCCGCCTGTGCGATCTCTCGAGTCCGCGGCAGCGCTCGCCAGACTCCAGGGGAAAACGGGGAGGCTGCCGCCTGTGCGATCTCTCGAGTCCGCCGCACGCTCGCCAGACTCCAGGGGAAAAACGGGGAGGCTGCCGCCTGTGCGATCTCTCGAGTCCGCCGCACGCTCGCCAGACTCCAGGGGAAAAACGGGGAGGCTGCCGCCTGTGCGATCTCTCGAGTCCGCCGCACGCTCGCCAGACTCCAGGGGAAAAACGGGGAGGCTGCCGCCTGTGCTCAGCTCTCGCCGCAGCGCTCGCCAGACTCCAGGGGAAAAACGGGGAGGCTGCCGCCTGTGCGATCTCTCGAGTCCGCCGCACGCTCGCCAGACTCCAGGGGAAAAACGGGGAGGCTGCCGCCTGTGCCAGCCCAGTCCGCGGCAGCGCTCGCCAGACTCCAGGGGAAAAACGGGGAGGCTGCCGCCTGTGCGATCTCTCGAGTCCGCCGCACGCTCGCCAGACTCCAGGGGAAAAACGGGGAGGCTGCCGCCTGTGCGATCTCTCGAGTCCGCCGCACGCTCGCCAGACTCCAGGGGAAAAACGGGGAGGCTGCCGCCTGTGCGATCTCTCGAGTCCGCCGCACGCTCGCCAGACTCCAGGGGAAAAACGGGGAGGCTGCCGCCTGTGCGATCTCTCGAGTCCGCGGCAGCGCTCGCCAGACTCCAGGGGAAAAACGGGGAGGCTGCCGCCTGTGCGATCTCTCGAGTCCGCCGCACGCTCGCCAGACTCCAGGGGAAAAACGGGGAGGCTGCCGCCTGTGCGATCTCTCGAGTCCGCCGCAGCGCTCGCCAGACTCCAGGGGAAAAACGGGGAGGCTGCCGCCTGTGCGATCTCTCGAGTCCGCCGCACGCTCGCCAGACTCCAGGGGAAAAACGGGGAGGCTGCCGCCTGTGCGATCTCTCGAGTCCGCCGCACGCTCGCCAGACTCCAGGGGAAAAACGGGGAGGCTGCCGCCTGTGCGATCTCTCGAGTCCGCCGCACGCTCGCCAGACTCCAGGGGAAAAACGGGGAGGCTGCCGCCTGTGCGATCTCTCGAGTCCGCCGCACGCTCGCCAGACTCCAGGGGAAAAACGGGGAGGCTGCCGCCTGTGCGATCTCTCGAGTCCGCCGCACGCTCGCCAGACTCCAGGGGAAAAACGGGGAGGCTGCCGCCTGTGCGATCTCTCGAGTCCGCCGCACGCTCGCCAGACTCCAGGGGAAAAACGGGGAGGCTGCCGCCTGTGCGATCTCTCGAGTCCGCCGCACGCTCGCCAGACTCCAGGGGAAAAACGGGGAGGCTGCCGCCTGTGCGATCTCTCGAGTCCGCCGCAGCGCTCGCCAGACTCCAGGGGAAAACGGGGAGGCTGCCGCCTGTGCGATCTCTCGAGTCCGCCGCACGCTCGCCAGACTCCAGGGGAAAAACGGGGAGGCTGCCGCCTGTGCGATCTCTCGAGTCCGCGGCAGCGCTCGCCAGACTCCAGGGGAAAAACGGGGAGGCTGCCGCCTGTGCGATCTCTCGAGTCCGCCGCACGCTCGCCAGACTCCAGGGGAAAAACGGGGAGGCTGCCGCCTGTGCGATCTCTCGAGTCCGCCGCACGCTCGCCAGACTCCAGGGGAAAAACGGGGAGGCTGCCGCCTGTGCGATCTCTCGAGTCCGCCGCACGCTCGCCAGACTCCAGGGGAAAACGGGGAGGCTGCCGCCTGTGCGATCTCTCGAGTCCGCCGCACGCTCGCCAGACTCCAGGGGAAAAACGGGGAGGCTGCCGCCTGTGCGATCTCTCGAGTCCGCCGCACGCTCGCCAGACTCCAGGGGAAAAACGGGGAGGCTGCCGCCTGTGCGATCTCTCGAGTCCGCCGCACGCTCGCCAGACTCCAGGGAAAAACGGGGAGGCTGCCGCCTGTGCGATCTCTCGAGTCCGCCGCACGCTCGCCAGACTCCAGGGGAAAAACGGGGAGGCTGCCGCCTGTGCCAGCCCTCGCGGCAGCGCTCGCCAGACTCCAGGGGAAAAACGGGGAGGCTGCCGCCTGTGCGATCTCTCGAGTCCGCCGCACGCTCGCCAGACTCCAGGGGAAAAACGGGGAGGCTGCCGCCTGTGCGATCTCTCGAGTCCGCCGCACGCTCGCCAGACTCCAGGGGAAAAACGGGGAGGCTGCCGCCTGTGCGATCTCTCGAGTCCGCCGCACGCTCGCCAGACTCCAGGGGAAAAACGGGGAGGCTGCCGCCTGTGCGATCTCTCGAGTCCGCCGCACGCTCGCCAGACTCCAGGGGAAAAACGGGGAGGCTGCCGCCTGTGCGATCTCTCGAGTCCGCCGCACGCTCGCCAGACTCCAGGGGAAAAACGGGGAGGCTGCCGCCTGTGCGATCTCTCGAGTCCGCCGCACGCTCGCCAGACTCCAGGGGAAAAACGGGGAGGCTGCCGCCTGTGCGATCTCTCGAGTCCGCCGCACGCTCGCCAGACTCCAGGGGAAAAACGGGGAGGCTGCCGCCTGTGCGATCTCTCGAGTCCGCCGCACGCTCGCCAGACTCCAGGGGAAAAACGGGGAGGCTGCCGCCTGTGCGATCTCTCGAGTCCGCCGCACGCTCGCCAGACTCCAGGGGAAAAACGGGGAGGCTGCCGCCTGTGCGATCTCTCGAGTCCGCCGCACGCTCGCCAGACTCCAGGGGAAAAACGGGGAGGATGCCGCCTGTGCGATCTCTCGAGTCCGCCGCACGCTCGCCAGACTCCAGGGGAAAAACGGGGAGGCTGCCGCCTGTGCGATCTCTCGAGTCCGCCGCACGCTCGCCAGACTCCAGGGGAAAAACGGGGAGGCTGCCGCCTGTGCGATCTCTCGAGTCCGCCGCACGCTCGCCAGACTCCAGGGGAAAAACGGGGAGGCTGCCGCCTGTGCGATCTCTCGAGTCCGCCGCACGCTCGCCAGACTCCAGGGGAAAAACGGGGAGGATGCCGCCTGTGCGATCTCTCGAGTCCGCCGCACGCTCGCCAGACTCCAGGGGAAAAACGGGGAGGATGCCGCCTGTGCGATCTCTCGAGTCCGCCGCACGCTCGCCAGACTCCAGGGGAAAAACGGGGAGGCTGCCGCCTGTGCGATCTCTCGAGTCCGCCGCACGCTCGCCAGACTCCAGGGGAAAAACGGGGAGGCTGCCGCCTGTGCGATCTCTCGAGTCCGCCGCACGCTCGCCAGACTCCAGGGGAAAAACGGGGAGGCTGCCGCCTGTGCGATCTCTCGAGTCCGCCGCACGCTCGCCAGACTCCAGGGGAAAAACGGGGAGGCTGCCGCCTGTGCGATCTCTCGAGTCCGCCGCACGCTCGCCAGACTCCAGGGGAAAAACGGGGAGGCTGCCGCCTGTGCCAGCCCTCGCGGCAGCGCTCGCCAGACTCCAGGGGAAAAACGGGGAGGCTGCCGCCTGTGCGATCTCTCGAGTCCGCCGCACGCTCGCCAGACTCCAGGGGAAAAACGGGGAGGCTGCCGCCTGTGCCATCTCTCGGTCCGCGGCAGCGCTCGCCAGACTCCAGGGGAAAAACGGGGAGGCTGCCGCCTGTGCGATCTCTCGCGTCCGCGGCACGCTCGCCAGACTCCAGGGAAAAACGGGGAGGCTGCCGCCTGTGCCAGCCCTCGCGGCAGCGCTCGCCAGACTCCAGGGGAAAAACGGGGAGGCTGCCGCCTGTGCGATCTCTCGAGTCCGCCGCACGCTCGCCAGACTCCAGGGGAAAAACGGGGAGGCTGCCGCCTGTGCGATCTCTCGAGTCCGCCGCACGCTCGCCAGACTCCAGGGGAAAAACGGGGAGGCTGCCGCCTGTGCGATCTCTCGAGTCCGCCGCACGCTCGCCAGACTCCAGGGGAAAAACGGGGAGGCTGCCGCCTGTGCCAGCCCTCGCGGCAGCGCTCGCCAGACTCCAGGGGAAAAACGGGGAGGCTGCCGCCTGTGCGATCTCTCGAGTCCGCCGCACGCTCGCCAGACTCCAGGGGAAAAACGGGGAGGCTGCCGCCTGTGCGATCTCTCGAGTCCGCCGCACGCTCGCCAGACTCCAGGGGAAAAACGGGGAGGCTGCCGCCTGTGCGATCTCTCGAGTCCGCCGCACGCTCGCCAGACTCCAGGGGAAAAACGGGGAGGCTGCCGCCTGTGCGATCTCTCGAGTCCGCCGCACGCTCGCCAGACTCCAGGGGAAAAACGGGGAGGCTGCCGCCTGTGCGATCTCTCGAGTCCGCCGCACGCTCGCCAGACTCCAGGGGAAAAACGGGGAGGCTGCCGCCTGTGCGATCTCTCGAGTCCGCCGCACGCTCGCCAGACTCCAGGGGAAAAACGGGGAGGCTGCCGCCTGTGCGATCTCTCGAGTCCGCCGCACGCTCGCCAGACTCCAGGGGAAAAACGGGGAGGCTGCCGCCTGTGCGATCTCTCGAGTCCGCCGCACGCTCGCCAGACTCCAGGGGAAAAACGGGGAGGCTGCCGCCTGTGCCAGCTCTCGGTCCGCGGCAGCGCTCGCCAGACTCCAGGGGAAAAACGGGGAGGCTGCCGCCTGTGCGATCTCTCGAGTCCGCCGCACGCTCGCCAGACTCCAGGGGAAAAACGGGGAGGCTGCCGCCTGTGCGATCTCTCGAGTCCGCCGCACGCTCGCCAGACTCCAGGGGAAAAACGGGGAGGCTGCCGCCTGTGCGATCTCTCGAGTCCGCCGCACGCTCGCCAGACTCCAGGGAAAAACGGGGAGGCTGCCGCCTGTGCGATCTCTCGAGTCCGCCGCACGCTCGCCAGACTCCAGGGGAAAACGGGGAGGCTGCCGCCTGTGCGATCTCTCGCGTCCGCCGCACGCTCGCCAGACTCCAGGGGAAAAACGGGGAGGCTGCCGCCTGTGCGATCTCTCGAGTCCGCCGCACGCTCGCCAGACTCCAGGGGAAAAACGGGGAGGATGCCGCCTGTGCGATCTCTCGAGTCCGCCGCACGCTCGCCAGACTCCAGGGGAAAACGGGGAGGATGCCGCCTGTGCGATCTCTCGAGTCCGCCGCACGCTCGCCAGACTCCAGGGGAAAAACGGGGAGGCTGCCGCCTGTGCGATCTCTCGAGTCCGCCGCACGCTCGCCAGACTCCAGGGGAAAAACGGGGAGGATGCCGCCTGTGCGATCTCTCGAGTCCGCCGCACGCTCGCCAGACTCCAGGGGAAAAACGGGGAGGCTGCCGCCTGTGCGATCTCTCGAGTCCGCCGCACGCTCGCCAGACTCCAGGGGAAAAACGGGGAGGCTGCCGCCTGTGCGATCTCTCGAGTCCGCCGCACGCTCGCCAGACTCCAGGGGAAAAACGGGGAGGCTGCCGCCTGTGCGATCTCTCGAGTCCGCCGCACGCTCGCCAGACTCCAGGGGAAAAACGGGGAGGCTGCCGCCTGTGCGATCTCTCGAGTCCGCCGCACGCTCGCCAGACTCCAGGGGAAAAACGGGGAGGATGCCGCCTGTGCGATCTCTCGAGTCCGCCGCACGCTCGCCAGACTCCAGGGGAAAAACGGGGAGGCTGCCGCCTGTGCCATCTCTCGAGTCCGCGGCAGCGCTCGCCAGACTCCAGGGGAAAAACGGGGAGGCTGCCGCCTGTGCGATCTCTCGAGTCCGCCGCACGCTCGCCAGACTCCAGGGGAAAAACGGGGAGGCTGCCGCCTGTGCGATCTCTCGCGTCCGCGGCACGCTCGCCAGACTCCAGGGGAAAAACGGGGAGGCTGCCGCCTGTGCCAGCTCTCGAGTCCGCCGCAGCGCTCGCCAGACTCCAGGGGAAAAACGGGGAGGCTGCCGCCTGTGCGATCTCTCGAGTCCGCCGCACGCTCGCCAGACTCCAGGGGAAAAACGGGGAGGCTGCCGCCTGTGCGATCTCTCGAGTCCGCCGCACGCTCGCCAGACTCCAGGGGAAAAACGGGGAGGCTGCCGCCTGTGCGATCTCTCGAGTCCGCCGCACGCTCGCCAGACTCCAGGGGAAAAACGGGGAGGCTGCCGCCTGTGCGATCTCTCGAGTCCGCCGCAGCGCTCGCCAGACTCCAGGGGAAAAACGGGGAGGCTGCCGCCTGTGCGATCTCTCGAGTCCGCCGCACGCTCGCCAGACTCCAGGGGAAAAACGGGGAGGCTGCCGCCTGTGCGATCTCTCGAGTCCGCCGCACGCTCGCCAGACTCCAGGGGAAAAACGGGGAGGCTGCCGCCTGTGCGATCTCTCGAGTCCGCCGCACGCTCGCCAGACTCCAGGGGAAAAACGGGGAGGCTGCCGCCTGTGCGATCTCTCGAGTCCGCCGCACGCTCGCCAGACTCCAGGGGAAAAACGGGGAGGCTGCCGCCTGTGCGATCTCTCGAGTCCGCCGCACGCTCGCCAGACTCCAGGGGAAAAACGGGGAGGCTGCCGCCTGTGCGATCTCTCGAGTCCGCCGCACGCTCGCCAGACTCCAGGGGAAAAACGGGGAGGCTGCCGCCTGTGCGATCTCTCGAGTCCGCCGCACGCTCGCCAGACTCCAGGGGAAAAACGGGGAGGCTGCCGCCTGTGCGATCTCTCGAGTCCGCCGCACGCTCGCCAGACTCCAGGGGAAAAACGGGGAGGCTGCCGCCTGTGCGATCTCTCGAGTCCGCCGCACGCTCGCCAGACTCCAGGGGAAAAACGGGGAGGCTGCCGCCTGTGCCAGTCTCTCGCGGCCAGCACGCTCGCCAGACTCAGGGGAAAAACGGGGAGGCTGCCGCCTGTGCGATCTCTCGAGTCCGCCGCACGCTCGCCAGACTCCAGGGGAAAAACGGGGAGGCTGCCGCCTGTGCGATCTCTCGAGTCCGCCGCACGCTCGCCAGACTCCAGGGGAAAAACGGGGAGGCTGCCGCCTGTGCGATCTCTCGAGTCCGCCGCACGCTCGCCAGACTCCAGGGGAAAAACGGGGAGGCTGCCGCCTGTGCGATCTCTCGAGTCCGCCGCACGCTCGCCAGACTCCAGGGGAAAAACGGGGAGGCTGCCGCCTGTGCGATCTCTCGAGTCCGCCGCACGCTCGCCAGACTCCAGGGGAAAAACGGGGAGGCTGCCGCCTGTGCGATCTCTCGAGTCCGCCGCACGCTCGCCAGACTCCAGGGGAAAAACGGGGAGGCTGCCGCCTGTGCGATCTCTCGAGTCCGCCGCACGCTCGCCAGACTCCAGGGGAAAAACGGGGAGGCTGCCGCCTGTGCGATCTCTCGAGTCCGCCGCACGCTCGCCAGACTCCAGGGGAAAAACGGGGAGGCTGCCGCCTGTGCGATCTCTCGAGTCCGCCGCACGCTCGCCAGACTCCAGGGGAAAAACGGGGAGGCTGCCGCCTGTGCGATCTCTCGAGTCCGCCGCACGCTCGCCAGACTCCAGGGGAAAAACGGGGAGGCTGCCGCCTGTGCGACCTCTCGAGTCCGCCGCACGCTCGCCAGACTCCAGGGGAAAAACGGGGAGGCTGCCGCCTGTGCGATCTCTCGAGTCCGCCGCACGCTCGCCAGACTCCAGGGGAAAAACGGGGAGGCTGCCGCCTGTGCGATCTCTCGCGTCCGCGGCACGCTCGCCAGACTCCAGGGGAAAAACGGGGAGGCTGCCGCCTGTGCGATCTCTCGCGTCCGCAGCACGCTCGCCAGACTCCAGGGGAAAAACGGGGAGGCTGCCGCCTGTGCGCAGCTCTCGGTCCGCGCAGCGCTCGCCAGACTCCAGGGGAAAAACGGGGAGGCTGCCGCCTGTGCGATCTCTCGAGTCCGCCGCACGCTCGCCAGACTCCAGGGGAAAAACGGGGAGGCTGCCGCCTGTGCGATCTCTCGAGTCCGCCGCAGCGCTCGCCAGACTCCAGGGGAAAAACGGGGAGGCTGCCGCCTGTGCGATCTCTCGAGTCCGCCGCAGCGCTCGCCAGACTCCAGGGGAAAAACGGGGAGGCTGCCGCCTGTGCGATCCCTCGCGTCCGCGGCACGCTCGCCAGACTCCAGGGGAAAAACGGGGAGGCTGCCGCCTGTGCGATCTCTCGAGTCCGCCGCACGCTCGCCAGACTCCAGGGGAAAAACGGGGAGGCTGCCGCCTGTGCGATCTCTCGAGTCCGCCGCACGCTCGCCAGACTCCAGGGGAAAAACGGGGAGGCTGCCGCCTGTGCGATCTCTCGAGTCCGCCGCACGCTCGCCAGACTCCAGGGGAAAAACGGGGAGGCTGCCGCCTGTGCGATCTCTCGAGTCCGCCGCACGCTCGCCAGACTCCAGGGGAAAAACGGGGAGGCTGCCGCCTGTGCGATCTCTCGAGTCCGCCGCACGCTCGCCAGACTCCAGGGGAAAAACGGGGAGGCTGCCGCCTGTGCGATCTCTCGAGTCCGCCGCACGCTCGCCAGACTCCAGGGGAAAAACGGGGAGGCTGCCGCCTGTGCGATCTCTCGAGTCCGCGGCAGCGCTCGCCAGACTCCAGGGGAAAAACGGGGAGGCTGCCGCCTGTGCGATCTCTCGAGTCCGCCGCACGCTCGCCAGACTCCAGGGGAAAAACGGGGAGGCTGCCGCCTGTGCGATCTCTCGAGTCCGCCGCACGCTCGCCAGACTCCAGGGGAAAAACGGGGAGGCTGCCGCCTGTGCGATCTCTCGAGTCCGCCGCACGCTCGCCAGACTCCAGGGGAAAAACGGGGAGGCTGCCGCCTGTGCGATCTCTCGAGTCCGCCGCAGCGCTCGCCAGACTCCAGGGGAAAAACGGGGAGGCTGCCGCCTGTGCGATCTCTCGAGTCCGCCGCACGCTCGCCAGACTCCAGGGGAAAAACGGGGAGGCTGCCGCCTGTGCGATCTCTCGAGTCCGCCGCACGCTCGCCAGACTCCAGGGGAAAAACGGGGAGGCTGCCGCCTGTGCGATCTCTCGAGTCCGCCGCACGCTCGCCAGACTCCAGGGGAAAAACGGGGAGGCTGCCGCCTGTGCGATCTCTCGAGTCCGCCGCACGCTCGCCAGACTCCAGGGGAAAAACGGGGAGGCTGCCGCCTGTGCGATCTCTCGAGTCCGCCGCACGCTCGCCAGACTCCAGGGGAAAAACGGGGAGGCTGCCGCCTGTGCGATCTCTCGCGTCCGCGGCAGCGCTCGCCAGACTCCAGGGGAAAAACGGGGAGGCTGCCGCCTGTGCGATCTCTCGAGTCCGCCGCACGCTCGCCAGACTCCAGGGGAAAAACGGGGAGGCTGCCGCCTGTGCGATCTCTCGAGTCCGCCGCACGCTCGCCAGACTCCAGGGGAAAAACGGGGAGGCTGCCGCCTGTGCGATCTCTCGAGTCCGCCGCACGCTCGCCAGACTCCAGGGGAAAAACGGGGAGGCTGCCGCCTGTGCGATCTCTCGAGTCCGCCGCACGCTCGCCAGACTCCAGGGGAAAAACGGGGAGGCTGCCGCCTGTGCCAGCCCTCGCGGCAGCGCTCGCCAGACTCCAGGGGAAAAACGGGGAGGCTGCCGCCTGTGCGATCTCTCGAGTCCGCCGCACGCTCGCCAGACTCCAGGGGAAAAACGGGGAGGCTGCCGCCTGTGCGATCTCTCGAGTCCGCCGCACGCTCGCCAGACTCCAGGGGAAAAACGGGGAGGCTGCCGCCTGTGCGATCTCTCGAGTCCGCCGCACGCTCGCCAGACTCCAGGGGAAAAACGGGGAGGCTGCCGCCTGTGCGATCTCTCGAGTCCGCCGCACGCTCGCCAGACTCCAGGGGAAAAACGGGGAGGCTGCCGCCTGTGCGATCTCTCGAGTCCGCCGCACGCTCGCCAGACTCCAGGGGAAAAACGGGGAGGCTGCCGCCTGTGCGATCTCTCGAGTCCGCCGCACGCTCGCCAGACTCCAGGGGAAAAACGGGGAGGCTGCCGCCTGTGCGATCTCTCGAGTCCGCCGCACGCTCGCCAGACTCCAGGGGAAAAACGGGGAGGCTGCCGCCTGTGCGATCTCTCGAGTCCGCCGCACGCTCGCCAGACTCCAGGGGAAAAACGGGGAGGCTGCCGCCTGTGCGATCTCTCGAGTCCGCCGCACGCTCGCCAGACTCCAGGGGAAAAACGGGGAGGCTGCCGCCTGTGCGATCTCTCGAGTCCGCCGCACGCTCGCCAGACTCCAGGGGAAAAACGGGGAGGATGCCGCCTGTGCGATCTCTCGAGTCCGCCGCACGCTCGCCAGACTCCAGGGAAAAACGGGGAGGCTGCCGCCTGTGCGATCTCTCGAGTCCGCCGCACGCTCGCCAGACTCCAGGGGAAAAACGGGGAGGCTGCCGCCTGTGCGATCTCTCGAGTCCGCCGCACGCTCGCCAGACTCCAGGGGAAAAACGGGGAGGCTGCCGCCTGTGCGATCTCTCGAGTCCGCCGCACGCTCGCCAGACTCCAGGGGAAAAACGGGGAGGCTGCCGCCTGTGCGATCTCTCGAGTCCGCCGCACGCTCGCCAGACTCCAGGGGAAAAACGGGGAGGCTGCCGCCTGTGCGATCTCTCGCGTCCGCGGCAGCGCTCGCCAGACTCCAGAGGAAAAACGGGGAGGCTGCCGCCTGTGCCAGTCTCTCGTCCGCGGCAGCGCTCGCCAGACTCCAGGGGAAAAACGGGGAGGCTGCCGCCTGTGCCAGCTCGAGTCCGCGGCAGCGCTCGCCAGACTCCAGGGGAAAAACGGGGAGGCTGCCGCCTGTGCGATCTCTCGAGTCCGCCGCACGCTCGCCAGACTCCAGGGGAAAAACGGGGAGGCTGCCGCCTGTGCGATCTCTCGAGTCCGCCGGCACGCTCGCCAGACTCCAGGGGAAAAACGGGGAGGCTGCCGCCTGTGCGACCTCTCGCGTCCGCGGCAGGCTCGCCAGACTCCAGGGGAAAAACGGGGAGGCTGCCGCCTGTGCGAGCTCTCGCGTCCGCAGCACGCTCGCCAGACTCCAGGGGAAAAACGGGGAGGCTGCCGCCTGTGCGATCTCTCGAGTCCGCCGCACGCTCGCCAGACTCCAGGGGAAAAACGGGGAGGCTGCCGCCTGTGCGATCTCTCGCGTCCGCGGCACGCTCGCCAGACTCCAGGGGAAAAACGGGGAGGCTGCCGCCTGTGCGATCTCTCGAGTCCGCCGCAGCGCTCGCCAGACTCCAGGGGAAAAACGGGGAGGCTGCCGCCTGTGCGATCTCTCGAGTCCGCCGCACGCTCGCCAGACTCCAGGGAAAAACGGGAGGCTGCCGCCTGTGCCAGCTCTCGCGTCGCGGCAGCGCTCGCCAGACTCCAGGGGAAAAACGGGGAGGCTGCCGCCTGTGCGATCTCTCGAGTCCGCCGCACGCTCGCCAGACTCCAGGGGAAAAACGGGGAGGCTGCCGCCTGTGCGATCTCTCGCGTCCGCGGCAGCGCTCGCCAGACTCCAGGGGAAAAACGGGGAGGCTGCCGCCTGTGCGATCTCTCGCGTCCGCAGCACGCTCGCCAGACTCCAGGGGAAAAACGGGGAGGCTGCCGCCTGTGCGAGCTCTCGAGTCCGCGGCAGCGCTCGCCAGACTCCAGGGGAAAAACGGGGAGGCTGCCGCCTGTGCGATCTCTCGAGTCCGCCGCACGCTCGCCAGACTCCAGGGGAAAACGGGGAGGCTGCCGCCTGTGCGATCTCTCGCGTCCGCCGCACGCTCGCCAGACTCCAGGGGAAAAACGGGGAGGCTGCCGCCTGTGCGATCTCTCGAGTCCGCCGCACGCTCGCCAGACTCCAGGGGAAAAACGGGGAGGCTGCCGCCTGTGCGATCTCTCGCGTCCGCCGCACGCTCGCCAGACTCCAGGGGAAAAACGGGGAGGCTGCCGCCTGTGCGATCTCTCGAGTCCGCCGCACGCTCGCCAGACTCCAGGGGAAAAACGGGAGGCTGCCGCCTGTGCGATCTCTCGCGTCCGCCGCACGCTCGCCAGACTCCAGGGGAAAAACGGGGAGGCTGCCGCCTGTGCGATCTCTCGAGTCCGCCGCACGCTCGCCAGACTCCAGGGGAAAAACGGGGAGGCTGCCGCCTGTGCGATCTCTCGCGTCCGCCGCACGCTCGCCAGACTCCAGGGGAAAAACGGGGAGGCTGCCGCCTGTGCGAGCTCTCGAGTCCGCCGCAGCGCTCGCCAGACTCCAGGGGAAAAACGGGGAGGCTGCCGCCTGTGCGATCTCTCGAGTCCGCCGCACGCTCGCCAGACTCCAGGGGAAAAACGGGGAGGCTGCCGCCTGTGCGATCTCTCGAGTCCGCCGCACGCTCGCCAGACTCCAGGGAAAAACGGGGAGGCTGCCGCCTGTGCGATCTCTCGAGTCCGCCGCACGCTCGCCAGACTCCAGGGGAAAAACGGGAGGCTGCCGCCTGTGCCAGCTCTCGAGTCCGCGGCAGCGCTCGCCAGACTCCAGGGGAAAAACGGGGAGGCTGCCGCCTGTGCGATCTCTCGAGTCCGCCGCAGCGCTCGCCAGACTCCAGGGGAAAAACGGGGAGGCTGCCGCCTGTGCGATCTCTCGAGTCCGCCGCAGCGCTCGCCAGACTCCAGGGGAAAAACGGGGAGGCTGCCGCCTGTGCGATCTCTCGCGTCCGCGGCACGCTCGCCAGACTCCAGGGGAAAAACGGGGAGGCTGCCGCCTGTGCCAGCTCTCACTCCGCGGCAGCGCTCGCCAGACTCCAGGGGAAAAACGGGGAGGCTGCCGCCTGTGCGATCTCTCGAGTCCGCCGCACGCTCGCCAGACTCCAGGGGAAAAACGGGGAGGCTGCCGCCTGTGCGATCTCTCGAGTCCGCGGCACGCTCGCCAGACTCCAGGGGAAAAACGGGGAGGCTGCCGCCTGTGCGAGCCCTCGCGTCCGCAGCACGCTCGCCAGACTCCAGGGGAAAAACGGGGAGGCTGCCGCCTGTGCGATCTCTCGAGTCCGCCGCACGCTCGCCAGACTCCAGGGGAAAAACGGGGAGGCTGCCGCCTGTGCGATCTCTCGCGTCCGCGGCACGCTCGCCAGACTCCAGGGGAAAAACGGGGAGGCTGCCGCCTGTGCGATCTCTCGAGTCCGCCGCAGCGCTCGCCAGACTCCAGGGGAAAAACGGGGAGGCTGCCGCCTGTGCGAGCTCTCGCGTCCGCGGCAGCGCTCGCCAGACTCCAGGGGAAAAACGGGGAGGCTGCCGCCTGTGCGATCTCTCGAGTCCGCCGCACGCTCGCCAGACTCCAGGGGAAAAACGGGGAGGCTGCCGCCTGTGCGATCTCTCGCGTCCGCGGCACGCTCGCCAGACTCCAGGGGAAAAACGGGGAGGCTGCCGCCTGTGCGATCTCTCGCGTCCGCCGCAGCGCTCGCCAGACTCCAGGGGAAAAACGGGGAGGCTGCCGCCTGTGCGATCTCTCGAGTCCGCCGCACGCTCGCCAGACTCCAGGGAAAAACGGGGAGGCTGCCGCCTGTGCGATCTCTCGAGTCCGCGCAGCGCTCGCCAGACTCCAGGGGAAAAACGGGGAGGCTGCCGCCTGTGCGAGCTCTCGTCCGCGGCAGCGCTCGCCAGACTCCAGGGGAAAAACGGGGAGGCTGCCGCCTGTGCGATCTCTCGAGTCCGCCGCACGCTCGCCAGACTCCAGGGGAAAAACGGGGAGGCTGCCGCCTGTGCGATCTCTCGCGTCCGCGGCACGCTCGCCAGACTCCAGGGGAAAAACGGGGAGGCTGCCGCCTGTGCGATCTCTCGAGTCCGCCGCACGCTCGCCAGACTCCAGGGGAAAAACGGGAGGCTGCCGCCTGTGCGAGCTCTCGCGTCCGCGGCAGCGCTCGCCAGACTCCAGGGGAAAAACGGGAGGCTGCCGCCTGTGCGATCTCTCGAGTCCGCCGCACGCTCGCCAGACTCCAGGGGAAAAACGGGGAGGCTGCCGCCTGTGCGATCCCTCGAGTCCGCCGCACGCTCGCCAGACTCCAGGGGAAAACGGGGAGGCTGCCGCCTGTGCGATCTCTCGAGTCCGCCGCACGCTCGCCAGACTCCAGGGGAAAAACGGGAGGCTGCCGCCTGTGCGAGCTCTCGCGTCGCGGCAGCGCTCGCCAGACTCCAGGGGAAAAACGGGGAGGCTGCCGCCTGTGCGATCTCTCGAGTCCGCCGCACGCTCGCCAGACTCCAGGGGAAAAACGGGGAGGCTGCCGCCTGTGCGAGCTCTCGCGTCCGCGGCAGGCTCGCCAGACTCCAGGGGAAAAACGGGGAGGCTGCCGCCTGTGCGAGCTCTCGCGTCGCGGCAGCGCTCGCCAGACTCCAGGGGAAAAACGGGGAGGCTGCCGCCTGTGCCAGCTCCTCGCGGCAGCGCTCGCCAGACTCCAGGGGAAAAACGGGGAGGCTGCCGCCTGTGCGAGCTCTCGAGTCCGCCGCACGCTCGCCAGACTCCAGGGGAAAAACGGGGAGGCTGCCGCCTGTGCGATCTCTCGAGTCCGCCGCACGCTCGCCAGACTCCAGGGGAAAAACGGGGAGGCTGCCGCCTGTGCGATCTCTCGCGTCCGCGGCAGCGCTCGCCAGACTCCAGGGGAAAACGGGGAGGCTGCCGCCTGTGCGATCTCTCGAGTCCGCCGCAGCGCTCGCCAGACTCCAGGGGAAAAACGGGGAGGATGCCGCCTGTGCGATCTCTCGAGTCCGCCGCACGCTCGCCAGACTCCAGGGGAAAAACGGGGAGGCTGCCGCCTGTGCGAGCTCTCGAGTCCGCCGCAGCGCTCGCCAGACTCCAGGGGAAAAACGGGGAGGCTGCCGCCTGTGCGATCTCTCGAGTCCGCCGCACGCTCGCCAGACTCCAGGGAAAAACGGGGAGGCTGCCGCCTGTACCGATCTCTCGCGTCCGCGCGCAGCGCTCGCCAGACTCCAGGGGAAAAACGGGGAGGCTGCCGCCTGTGCGATCCCTCGCGTCCGCGGCAGCGCTCGCCAGACTCCAGGGGAAAAACGGGGAGGCTGCCGCCTGTGCGATCTCTCGACGTCCGCCGCAGCGCTCGCCAGAACTCCAGGGGAAAAACGGGGAGGCTGCCGCCTGTGCGATCTCTCGAGTCCGCCGCACGCTCGCCAGACTCCAGGGGAAAACGGGGAGGCTGCCGCCTGTGCGAGCTCTCGCGTCCGCGGCAGCGCTCGCCAGACTCCAGGGGAAAAACGGGGAGGCTGCCGCCTGTGCGATCTCTCGCGTCCGCGGCAGCGCTCGCCAGACTCCAGGGGAAAAACGGGAGGCTGCCGCCTGTGCCAGCCCTCGCGTCCGCGGCAGCGCTCGCCAGACTCCAGGGGAAAAACGGGGAGGCTGCCGCCTGTGCGAGCTCTCGCGTCCGCGGCAGCGCTCGCCAGACTCCAGGGGAAAAACGGGAGGCTGCCGCCTGTGCCGAGCCCTCGCGTCCGCGGCACGCTCGCCAGACTCCAGGGAAAAACGGGGAGGCTGCCGCCTGTGCGATCTCTCGCGTCCGCGGCAGCGCTCGCCAGACTCCAGGGGAAAACGGGAGGCTGCCGCCTGTGCGAGCCCTCGCGTCCGCAGCAGCGCTCGCCAGACTCCAGGGGAAAACGGGGAGGCTGCCGCCTGTGCGATCTCTCGCGTCCGCCGCAGCGCTCGCCAGACTCCAGGGGAAAAACGGGGGAGGCTGCCGCCTGTGCGATCTCTCGAGTCCGCCGCACGCTCGCCAGACTCCAGGGAAAAACGGGAGGCTGCCGCCTGTGCGAGCTCTCGCGTCCGCGGCAGCGCTCGCCAGACTCCAGGGGAAAAACGGGGAGGCTGCCGCCTGTGCGAGCCCTCGCGTCCGCGGCACGCTCGCCAGACTCCAGGGGAAAAACGGGGAGGCTGCCGCCTGTGCGAGCCCTCGCGTCCGCGGCAGCGCTCGCCAGACTCCAGGGGAAAACGGGGAGGCTGCCGCCTGTGCCGAGCTCTCGCGTCCGCGGCGCTCGCCAGACTCCAGGGGAAAAACGGGGAGGCTGCCGCCTGTGCCAGCCCCTCGCGGCAGCGCTCGCCAGACTCCAGGGAAAAACGGGGAGGCTGCCGCCTGTGCGATCTCTCGCGTCCGCGGCAGCGCTCGCCAGACTCCAGGGGAAAAACTGGGAGGCTGCCGCCTGTGCCGAGCCCTCGCGTCCGCGGCAGCCTCGCCAGACTCCAGGGGAAAAACGGGGAGGCTGCCGCCTGTGCGAGCTCTCGCGTCCGCGGCAGCGCTCGCCAGACTCCAGGGGAAAAACGGGGAGGCTGCCGCCTGTGCGATCTCTCGAGTCCGCCGCAGCGCTCGCCAGACTCCAGGGGAAAAACGGGGAGGATGCCGCCTGTGCGATCTCTCGAGTCCGCCGCACGCTCGCCAGACTCCAGGGAAAAACAGGAGGCTGCCGCCTGTGCGACTCTCGCGTCCGCGGCAGCGCTCGCCAGACTCCAGGGGAAAACAGGGAGGCTGCCGCCTGTGCGAGCCCTCGCGTCCGCCGCAGCGCTCGCCAGACTCCAGGGGAAAAACGGGGAGGCTGCCGCCTGTGCGATCTCTCGAGTCCGCCGCACGCTCGCCAGACTCCAGGGGAAAAACGGGGAGGCTGCCGCCTGTGCGAGCATCCTCGAGTCCGACGTGCAGCGCTCGCCAGACTCCAGGGGAAAACGGGGAGGATGCCGCCTGTGCGATCTCTCGAGTCCGCCGCACGCTCGCCAGACTCCAGGGGAAAAACGGGAGGCTGCCGCCTGTGCGAGCCCTCGCGTCCGCGGCAGCGCTCGCCAGACTCCAGGGGAAAAACGGGAGGCTGCCGCCTGTGCGAGCCCTCGCGTCCGCGGCACGCTCGCCAGACTTCAGGGAAAAACGGGAGGCTGCCGCCTGTGCGATCTCTCGCGTCCGCGGCAGCGCTCGCCAGACTCCAGGGGAAAAACGGGAGGCTGCCGCCTGTGCGAGCCCTCGCGTCCGCGGCAGCGCTCGCCAGACTCCAGGGAAAAACGGGGAGGCTGCCGCCTGTGCGATCTCTCGAGTCCGCCGCAGCGCTCGCCAGACTCCAGGGGAAAAACGGGGAGGCTGCCGCCTGTGCGATCTCTCGAGTCCGCCGCAGCGCTCGCCAGACTTCAGGGGAAAAACGGGGAGGCTGCCGCCTGTGCGAGCCCTCGCGTCCGCGGCAGCGCTCGCCAGACTCCAGGGGAAAACGGGGAGGCTGCCGCCTGTGCGAGCTCTCGCGTCGCGGCACGCTCGCCAGACTCCAGGGGAAAAACGGGGAGGCTGCCGCCTGTGCGACCTCTCGCGTCCGCGGCAGCGCTCGCCAGACTCCAGGGGAAAACGGGGAGGCTGCGCGCCTGTGCGAGCTCTCGCGTCCGCGGCAGCGCTCGCCAGACTCCAGGGGAAAAACGGGGAGGCTGCCGCCTGTGCGAGCCCTCGCGTCCGCGGCAGCGCTCGCCAGACTCCAGGGGAAAAACGGGGAGGCTGCCGCCTGTGCGAGCCCTCGCGTCCGCGGCAGCGCTCGCCAGACTCCAGGGGAAAAACGGGGAGGCTGCCGCCTGTGCGAGCTCTCGCGTCCGCGGCAGCGCTCGCCAGACTCCAGGGGAAAAACGGGGAGGCTGCCGCCTGTGCGAGCTCTCGCGTCCGCGGCACGCTCGCCAGACTCCAGGGGAAAAACGGGGAGGCTGCCGCCTGTGCGAGCCTCTCGCGTCCGCGGCAGCGCTCGCCAGACTCCAGGGGAAAAACGGGGAGGCTGCCGCCTGTGCGAGCTCTCGCGTCCGCGGCAGCGCTCGCCAGACTTCAGGGGGAAAACGGGGAGGCTGCCGCCTGTGCGAGCCCTCGCGTCCGCGGCAGCGCTCGCCAGACTCCAGGGAAAAACGGGGAGGCTGCCGCCTGTGCGAGCCCTCGCGTCCGCTGCAGCGCTCGCCAGACTCCAGGGGGAAAACGGGGAGGCTGCGGCCTGTGCGAGCTCTCGCGTCCGCGGCAGCGCTCCGCCAGACTCCAGGGGAAAAACGGGGAGGCTGCCGCCTGTGCGAGCTCTCGCGTCCGCGGCAGCGCTCGCCAGACTCCAGGGGAAAAACGGGAGGCTGCCGCCTGTGCGAGCCCTCGCGTCCGCGGCAGCGCTCGCCAGACTCCAGGGGAAAACGGGGAGGCTGCCGCCTGTATGCGAGCTCTCGCGTCACGCGGCAGCGCTCGCCAGACTCCAGGGGAAAAACGGGGAAGCTGCGGCCTGTGCGAGCTCTCGCGTCCGCGGCAGCGCTCGCCAGACTTCAGGGGGAAAACGGGAGGCTGCCGCCTGTGCGAGCCCTCGCGTCCGCGGCAGCGCTCGCCAGACTTCAGGGGAAAAACGGGGAGGCTGCCGCCTGTGCGAGCCCTCGCGTCCGCGGCAGCGCTCGCCGGACTCCAGGGGAAAAACGGGGGAAGGCTGCCGCCTGTGCGAGCCCTCGCGTCCGCGGCAGCGCTCGCCGGACTCCAGGGGAAAAACGGGGAGGCTGCGGCCTGTGCGAGCTCTCGCGTCCGCGGCAGCGCTCGCCAGACTTCAGAGGGAAAACGGGGAGGCTGCCGCCTGTGCGAGCCCTCGCGTCCGCGGCAGCGCTCGCCAGACTCCAGGGGAAAAACGGGGAGGCTGCCGCCTGTGCGAGCTCTCGCGTCCGCGGCAGCGCTCGCCAGACTTCAGGGGGAAAACGGAGGAGGCTGCCGCCTGTGCGAGCCCTCGCGTCCGCGGCAGCGCTCGCCAGACTTCAGGGGAAAAACGGGGAGGCTGCCGCCTGTGCGGAGCCCTCGCGTCCGCGGCAGCGCTCGCCAGACTCCAGGGGAAAAACGGGGAGGCTGCCGCCTGTGCGAGCCCTCGCGTCCGCGGCAGCGCTCGCCAGACTTCAGGGGAAAACGGGGAGGCTGCCGCCTGTGCGAGCCCTCGCGTCCGCGGCAGCGCTCGCCAGACTTCAGGGGAAAAACGGGGAGGCTGCCGCCTGTGCGAGCCCTCGCGTCCGCGGCAGCGCTCGCCAGACTTCAGGGGAAAACGGGGAGGCTGCGGCCTGTGCGAGCTCTCGCGTCCGCGGCAGCGCTCGCCAGACTTCAGGGGGAAAACGGGGAGGCTGCCGCCTGTGCGAGCCCTCGCGTCCGCGGCAGCGCTCGCCAGACTCCAGGGGAAAAACGGGGAGGCTGCCGCCTGTGCTGAGTCCCTCGCGTCCGCGGCAGCGCTCGCCAGACTCAGGGGAAAAACGGGAGAAGCTGCCCCTATAAAATGATTTTTGACTTTTTATTGAAAACGTGTTGACTTCTTGTTGACTCGTGATTAGTTTCTTTTGACTTCGACTTTCATTTGACATGGTCATCAGGAAAGTTTGTTGACTATGTGCTGAAACTTTTCCCCATGATTTTCTCTTCAGCCCAAGTGACAGCAGTGCTCGCTGACTTCTCTATTGACTTTATGTTAATTTTTTGCCTCTTACTTTCTGTTGACAGTAGTCATCAGAATGACTGCAGACGTTCTGTTTACTTCGTGTTGAAAATTTTTGGTTGACTCTCTATAGCCGGTGTAACAATAAAGCTACAGACTTTTGTTGATTTTTATTGAAGATTGTACACCTCTACTAGATGTCAAAAGTGGGGTAAGTTTTTCAATAGTCTCTGACAAGGTGAGAACGGGAACAGCTTCTGTTGTCCCGCCTCCAGCGCAGCCGCTCTACTACCCTCGACAACGCTTCGGCGTTCATGCACGTCAGAGCGCGCGTGCCCAATCAAAGCACGACGGAAGGCATTGGACGTGTGCTGGAGGCCTAGGCGTTCAGAGAGGCGTCTGCCGTTCTGACTTTGTAAGTGACTATAGTGACTTGAATGACCATATTAAATAGTTAACTGGCAAAAGCAAAATCACCTTTTGAAAGTTTAGAAACTGCCTTGACTCGCTTTGTCCTGAGTGGTGCTATGCAGAGAAACGATAATACTTCTTCTCGGAGCCGTATTTGTGGTTGTTGTTTTAGCAATTGTCCTAGTATATTAAATGTACCAATGCTTTCTAGTAAGAGATATCGTCCTCGACCTTCAAAACACTGTTTTCCCTTTGACGGACTCCCAAGGAGAAGACAAAATACTTGGAACCTTAATAAGTGTTAAGATGGTCACCGGTCAAATGAATTCCTTTAATATGTAGGCTATAAGGCTCTGGAGCAGTCAATTTGACTATGTTTCAGGTGTTCAGTGCTTCATGGTGTTTGTGTGTGTGTGTTCGTTTCCAATGTGTAGTTCTCGGATGTATGTAGTAGTAGTCCCTTCAAATTCCACAGGGACAACTTTATTATACTTCGTTTCAGCTTGGGTCCAGACGCAGGCGATGCTACAGCGCGAGCTCCGGGCTTTCAGCGTCCCTGCCGCGGCGCGCGCTCCTGCAATGCAAGAGCACTGTTCAGGGCGTCACACGCTCGCGCTCGTAGCATCGGCTGCGTCTTGACCCAGCTAAAACTAAGTATAACAAAATTTTTAAAAAAATGTGTTTTTTAGGGAATTTTGCTGCAGCCAATTTGGAGGAAAGTGGAAAGACATAGTGAACTCAAAACTTTGTTGAATGAATAGCTTCAAGGTATAACTATTTTTTTAATCTTCTGTAGTTGGTTGAAAGCTGCACAATTTCATTTGAAAAGCAGCAGAAAAAGCATCTTGGAGGCGACAGAATGTCTGTTGACTTTCTTATTACAAAGAGGGCCCATATTCTAAAGAAAGTCAACAGAAAAGCTAGTGAAAGTCAGATGAAAAGTTACTTGACATTTCATATCCTCTGATGACTTTTCAACAGCTTTTCAACAGAAAAGAGCATCATGAAGTCTATTGACTTTCATTAGAAAAGTAGACCAATATTCAAAGAAAGTAAAGAAAAAGCTGTTGACATTATATATCCTCTATTGACTTTTTTCAACAGCTTTCAACAGAAAAGCGTAACAATTTTTTGTAGGTGTGTTGTGGTGCAGTCGATCAGCGCCAAACACAAACGTGAACAGGGCTTAAACTTGTCCTTGAGGTGCGGATTGTGTCCCGCGTTTGGCTGTACATGCCTTGGCCTGGTACTGGATTTTAAGTGCGTTAGCATTTATTGCCCTGGTGCATGCAGCCGTTTTTTGTTTGGACGGTCATGGTTTGAACTATGATTGGACTGGACTAGACTGGACTGGACTGGACCGGACTGGACTGGACTGGACTAGACTGGACTGGACTGGACTGGACTGGACTGGAATGGACAGGACTGGTACTATGGACTGGTTTCGTGTGACCTGTGCGAAGTTCCCGCCGTTCTATTTCGCTCCGTTCGTTCGCTCGTTAGGTCCACTTTTCTTCTTACAAAAGGGAAAGAGTCTTCTGGCACGCTCCAATGACGCGCGGGAGTGGGAGAGAGAATCGAGCGCACGTGGCCGTGGCACAATACGTATACGCGACGACGCCGTTTCCGGCAATACCGCCGACGCCAGAAAGGAAAGATTGGCTCGTCGAAGACAACGTATGCTGACAGCGGCGATCGAGGGAAGCCGTATGGCTGTATCCGAAAGCGTCGACGACCGGAAGAACAAACTGGCTCCGAAGTCCGAACACAACAGTATGCGGACCGTTGCGAGGTTGAAATTGCCATCCTTCGCCTGAGTCGGAACCCTGCGCTGATTGCCAACGAACTTTGTCGAGAACCAGCGCTACGAGCGGCAATAACTTCGGGCATCATTCTTTCTTTTTAAGTAGCGCTAAAGATATGCCGGGTCGTCTGTGAGGAAGCCTAACCCTGTTTTTGTTAGTGGATAGAACCCTGTTTTGGCTGGAGTTAGTGGATAGACATGAAGGTAGCTGCTTTCGAGTCTACATTCTTGGAACGCGTTCGAACGGGTTCGAAGAGTTGGTTGACGGCAAATGCATGCAGCTAACTTTCGTTGACCCTTTAATTGGGTAGAAGGATAAAGACTACGCGGCGGCCTATTTGAATTTTGTAGAATAGTCTATTGAGAGAGTTGCATTGCACGTCGCAGTTGGAGAATGCCTAGATGGCAGGATTGGTCACACTAAAAATAATCTTCGAGCATCAATGTGTACCAATCATCGAAACTCCAACAAACCGCTAATAGTGCAAAGAACGCATTATTGTATTCCTAAATATCAAGCGGTTTCGGACGGGAAAACTAATTTGCTAGATTGAAACTTGGGTTTGGGCTAGTTGGTCTATTACTGAATAAAAGGTTAAAAGCGTATAGCGCCTGTCCTGTCGTCCGTGTTTCTTTATTGTCCTCGTTTGTTCGCGCTTTTTAACCTTTTATTCATTAATTGCTACAATTAGTCCCAACGAAGGCCGAGGATGTTTTGTTCTTATTTGGTCATCAACAAAACTAGACCGCACTGACGTCAGGCCCAGCACGAGTAAACATATGAATCGGGCTATCGTCATAAATTAGATAACTTGTGATAAATATTTTCGAAAAAAGCAGCCGCGCTACACGCACAGTACGCAGTACATGGAGCGTGTAAGAGAGGAGAGACATTCTGTCGCTGCAAGACGTGATAGCAAAACAACGGCTGCAGCGTGGGTACAACAATCCTCTCAGGCTCAGCACACAGGGAAGCGGGAATGTGCCGCCACAACCGAGGCGCGGAAATGGGACGCGACAATGCGTAATCGATTGAGCCCTTAATTAATAGTACGCTGGATTAGCCAAGTCTGTACCATTTGTTTGTTTGAAAAACGGCAATGACGCCCCGTGGTGAATGGACGTGATCAAACACAATCTGAATGCAGCCGTGTTCAGGTACCTCATGCGTGTGAACGGCTTTTCATTCTTGTTTCATATGCACCTCTATGAATGAACATTGACGGCGGCTGTGCATGCAAATTTGCAGTTTCAAAATACGGCCATTTTATTAGCTTACAGCAACAATGTGACGTGTTGGGCTAGTTGGTTTGAGGTGAACATCTTGGGAAGAAACAGCGGCAAAGAAACAAGGACAAGAGTAAAGGAACAAAACACGACAGGACGGCGCTGACCTTACTAGCTTGCTTAGCTTACAGCATTCTTTAGCGGGTGACCAATTTGCTCCAAGCTCGCTTTATCCACGCGTCTCCCTTTGTTCCCACGCACCGTAGTGTTCGTTGTCTTATTATGGAAGCCTAGTTTTTTTAATAACCTTTACTTCATTTTTAAAGATGGTCGTTTGTTTTTGCTTTTGCTGTTTTCTTTTCTTCTTCTTTTTTTCGTCCGTGACACAAGTTTTTTTAATTCCCGCTTCTTACCTCTAAGGCAATCTTTCTTTCTTAATAGTTTCGTTATATTTTCGAATAGCAAATTACCAAAATGAACTTACAGCGGATTGGTAAAGATGATTTGAAAAAAAAAACGAAAGAACAAGGACATCTAGGGACGAAAACATACAGTACAGTTCTTTCAACTCGTTTCAGCAGTACAGTTGAAAGAACTGCATTGTCTCCTGCCCCTTCATGTTTTATTATTTCATGTTGTTGTTTTTTGTTTCTTTTGCAAATCATGTAAGTTACCATATTTCAAATAATAATTCCATATTATATGACGGAATTTTTAACTGGAAGTTTGTATCCACAGGTCTGTTTGTAACAAGTTCATTATCAAAATTTAAATTTCTCACAATTGTGTATTATTAAAATTGTGTTCCACCGTATATTTTATTTCCCGAATATCGTGAAGTATAAATCATACGGAAAAATCTACATATTCGAGATCGCGCGCCCTTAGAGACCTCAACGAATCACTGCAATGAAAAGCAGAAACTTTTTTAAAAACTTTCTTATATATATGGAATAAGGAATTATAAGATTTTAAGATTTTTCTTGTGGCAAATTTATATATATATATATACCTTTCCCACGAAAAAACTAACTTTCCGCGCAATAATTACGCCTTCAGACGCACTACCGCGTGCTAGTTAGTCTGCTCTTCGCGCACCTCGTGCGTTTGTTTACCCTCCACGTGATTTTGCTTTCACCCGATCTGAACCAATCACGCCGCGCGCTCTGACTGCCATGTCATCGCATGTTCTCTGTGTACCTTATTAATTGGTGTACCCCTGCTTGCATTCTGATGCGCCAAAGACGCTTTTTGGGAAAACTTGCTCTCCGTATTTAGGCAGAGGTCATGGGCCGCTCTAAGCTCCCACCCACAGATCGAGTGGCCCCACCCATTAAAACTGGACTGACTTGGCTGCTTGACTGAACACGCTAACAAGCCTAGTGTCTACCTTTCGCGACATCCGCTGCGTCTAGTCTGGCGTCTGACACCGTCTGCCAGCCGTGCGAGCAGAAGCGTAGCAGCCCCAGGCATCGTCTGCTACTACACCACCGTCTATCGTCGTCTACAATGCCCAGACGCGGACATGAAAGCTGCCTGTCGGCGTCGGTGTTCGCCTGTGTCCGTCTGCTATTCCGACTTCGTCTAAAACATTTTGCAACACTCGCGAGATGTGACCGTGAAAGCGGCGTTCTAGCACTCCATCATGCACGAGCGACGGTCCAATACAAGCGTCTTTCATTGTATGTCGATGTGCGGTAAACGTCGACCGCGAGGACTAAAAAAGAAAATATGCAGTCATTTCAGTTTTTATGTTCTTGTTGTTTTGTCTTGTTTTTCCCCCATGGCATCCGCAAGCAAGGTGAGTGAGCGTCATAACGCACAATTAACACGCGACCTACAAATTTTCAGATTGGCATGTCAGGTGCACTGCAAAACGTGAGGGCTACTTGCCTTTCGGAGTGAAATGACGGGAACATACCTAGACGAACTTCATGAAAGCCGAGCGCCCGATTGCCTCCAGCCAACTGGCTCGAAAATTCTTACCTGCTTAGGTATCTTCACAGTATTGAAACCATAGTAGCAATCACGGCAGTTGCACAATTCGCAGAGCAGCGTAGCCGTTTTAGAGAAAACAACATCTTTATTCACTGTCAATACGCACAAAAAATAATCAAGCTAGATTGGTCAAAATAGTTGATGTGGGACGCTAGGCTTAGGACAGTCCCGCTACGAAAACAAGCATCCGCACAGCGCTTTTGAAGGCGCGTACTTGCGACAGTTGTTTGCTGCAAACTACGTCTATTGAGAAGCTCTTCCTCTAAACACCTCTGTAAAGTGAAAACAACTCGTACTCATAAAAATCGACAAGGTCAACGACCTTCGCACGTTCAGCAATCCGCAGTCCCCGGCTGCCTGGTTTGTTAACGTTTCAAACCAAAGCGGGAGAAGCAATCTCAGAATGCTTTTGAAAACAATAATAACTCTATCTTGGTTATTTGAATCTCAAACAGAGAAAATAGTCGATTAAAATACGGCACCGAGTTACAAATTTACAACCAACCCTTCATACGTCAATCATCTCTCCATCCAATGAGCGATATAAGCACCTTGTAAGCAGGGGGCGGGGCTTAGCGGGCTGAGACCTCCACTTTCTGCACCTAAGTTTCGTCTAGCGGCGTAAATAGTGCTCGAAAATTTTCATTTGTTTGCAACAAAACTTTTAATAAACGTTTCCAATCTAGGCCCTTTACAGAAAAAAGCTTTTTCCCTGCGAGTGTCCCAAGCTGTCCTGTGACACAGCAATAGTATCTCTAAAAAATCCATCAGTAAAGAAAGACTTAGTAAAATAAAGAGACGGCCTTATAATAATTTAGGAAACATCGAGTCGTGGAAGAGAAAGCAATTTCCTAGGTTTCTCACCCAAGTCTCAGGTAATTCATCAGAATTGGTAAATTCACACTAGCTCGACTGAGCTTATAATAGTGCGAGCAACACAACTTAACTAAATCCCTCAATATGTCTATAAGATGCATCATCGTTCGAACGAAGATAGCAGTTTTGTTACATTCCCGCAGAGACACACACTAAAATAAATAATATGCGCAGTTTGTGTAAAGGCGAACAAATGACAGCAAATTATTAGAAACACCGATTATAGGAAAAAGTTCATATAAACTTGCGGGCGATGTATTTTCTTTAAATGACGTTTAAAACAGCGATCACAAAACAGTAACAACAGCGCGACCTGATTTCTTAAAGCCTATTAATTAAGTCATTTATTGGGTGGCGTGCACAAAACAAATTTGCCTATTCGAAAACCTAGAACGGAGTGAAAAAAGGTTAAAAAAAACGCAAACAAACTGGTCCTTTTTTGTTTGTTTTTATTGCTTATATGTTTTAGGGTTACTATGGAAAACCTAGAATAGAATTTATCATCAGCATCGTCACCGGATATTTGGGGAGTGGCTCCCTAGCCAGCGTTGTCTGGACATCTGATTCTGAGCTGACATTCTCGCTAGCTTGTAAGTTCACGCAAACTTTTCTGACCTCAGAGAAGCGTAAAACACTTGTTCGGTGTATGGGCTCATTTTCAGATATGTTAGAATCCGACGGCCACTTTCCACGAAATTATTGAAACGCAAAAGAGCCTTAAGGCAAACCTGAATCGCGTACGACTCCTCGCTTGCAAAATTTTCCAGAAGCGGTAACTGAACAACTGTTTCCTTTACCCGTTCACAACACGTTCACACTTGTGGCAAGTGTAAAATAT
>JAZHYW010061883.1:0-13785 GCA_037355805.1 Ixodes ricinus
TTCTTGTGGCTGTGATGTACGTGAGTGTTGTGCACGAGCGCGAATTGCGTGAAGGCATCCCAAAACGCCCCGCCGCGAGCCCAGAACTTGGCTGCTTTATGCCGAACCTTTCTCGAGCAGCGACCATGCCTGCAGTGCGGGCTCTAGAGTATGCGACCTGTGCGGTCGCACAGGCCGCTGCCGTGCGAGCTCTGAAAGGCGACAAAATGCCGTATAAGGGAGAGGGGGAGGGAGGTCCCAGCAAAATGGAAGATTTCGGGGGGGGGGGCCCCAGTCTCTCCCCCCCCCTTGGCTACGTGCCTGGTATGAAGTACTTTCCGAGAATTGCGCGAAGTTGGCATGTCGAGCACCTCTCCCGAAAACCTGTCACGGCTACGGCTCTAGAAATATTTAATCACAAACTACGTATATGAAGGATTGACTCAAAATATTTCTCATTGGAGTATCGACGATGTCAATTTCCAGAGAAAATATTGACCGCATCTCCACGTGGTGAATGATGTTGATTGGGGCGAAGCTCTGGTGGTGCTTGTCCGCGTAGACGCTGAGCCGCAGCATGCGGAGACTTCCGTTCGTTTTCATCCATGTCAGAAAGAGAATGTGTGGTATGGAACGTGGTTATATACGCATTTGAGCATTTGACCTCAGCGCCCTCTCGTCTATAAACGTTGAGCCAATGCACGCAAAGTTTAACGCGATTATATACGCATTTGACCGCAGCGCCTCTCCTGTATAGACGTGTGAGCGGCTACACGCAGACGCTTCATCCATGACATTCCCAGCTCTAGAGTTACTACCAGATTCCAGAGTCCCCTACTCGTCCCGCAGTCGTGGCCGAGTGGTTAAGGCGATGGATTAGAAATCCATTGGGGTCTCACCGCACAGGTTCAAATCTTGTCGACTGCACAAACAAAATATTTTTTTTTTTTTTTTTTACCTTACACGAGCATCGTGCTCACGTGCTCGTGAGCACATGAGCACGTGAGTCTCACGAGCAGGAGCACGAGCACCGGACGCCGGAGCTACATACGGACATGGCTAGCCTCCAAGGAGCTTCAAAAATGCTACAGATTATTTTTTCTCCGTATCTATAAATACCAGAACATTAAAACTTTGCCAGCATAGTGTCCTGTGTCTTGTTAATTCTGGCGCTAAATATTGTTGTCGTTGGTAGCGGTACAAATTTATAAGAAAATGCTCATAAAAGGTCATTTTAATGCTTAAGAGTTATATCGGAGGATATCACTGTTGGCTTGGCGTGCAATCACGTCAAGCCAACAGCTGCGCTCCGTATTTTACACCATGTTCTATAGGGCGAGCAAGTGTTCCAAAATGCGTTTTTTGCGCATCGGAACTCAAGGAGAAACGTGCAAATCAGAGGACAACATAAGGAACGCGTAAGAAATGCGCGATGACAAGACAACCAATCGCTCACCGTCGATGGTTGAGGTTGGTGGGAAACAACCGCACGATGTGCGCAAAGAGCAGATGAACTTGCAGGCCGTATAGCCTTGCTAGCGATACGACCAATGCCAACACAATCAAGCAAGGTCCACGCAAGGTCTCCACGTATCCGCGTTGCCCAGTGCACTGCTCAAAACTATCGGAGTATAAAAACAAATCGACAACGCAGAAAATAAGGAATGTTCGCAAGGGCAGAGATACACACAGACGCGAGCTAGACAAGTCGGAGTCTGGAGATTGCTGCGGGCGACAGGCGTCTTACTGTTAGTTCCTCGACACGAGGCTCGATCGTGCTGTTCTTACGGCAAAACCCAATTTCGGAGATGGAGATGCGGGTCTCCCTGCTTGCTCGGTGCTCCGAGAGAAACTGTTTCTTTGCTGCAACCACCCTGCGTCTGGTCAGGACTTTGCGGTGGCTCGCTTTGACGTTCGTAACACACCCCTGGAGGCGGAAAGAAGGAAACAGAGACGCTCGCTGGAAACTCCTTTGCTGTGGTTTCAATATGTTTCGAGGAGATTCACTGGAAGACCTTGACTCGGCCGTGAAGTGCTCGTCACACATGTTTCGGAAAACCCGGAAACGATACGCAGTTCTATTATGCGGTAGAAGCGACAATTTGCAGCGTTGTCTATTACAGCGCACGGTTGCGTATCGCATGATGTGCCCGGTTTCCGGGAGAAAATGTACCATGTTTTCTCGCTGCAGAAATACACTGCGTCGTCGAATGCTTTATCTCCGGCTGAATGCAGAGCTAGCACTGGAGTTTAGGTGCCAGCGTTCCAGATGTTAGCTAATTCAACAGCCGTAGACATTTTTTTTTTTTGCTTAGTTAGAAAATGGGGCTTGTTCCCGGAGTGGACGTTATTCATCTCCAGGTATAAGCGGGCATGGTTGGAAACCTAACTTTTAAAAAAAAAGACGAAAAAGAATTATTTTTTTACTGATTACTGTTTAGAATTTTTATTTTTTTGCATTTATAATCCGTTAAACAAGCGTCAGTTTGTTTCGCAGTGGCAGCCGCGGAACAAAAATCGAGAAGAACAAGTCGTGCTCAAACCCTTGACTCGCGACAAGAACAGCTCTGCCACATGATATGAACCTGGTTACAAGCCGCCACTGCTTATTATAGCCATGCGCTGGGGTCCCCAAAGAACAGGGAACCCGCCGAGTTCCCCACGTCCTTAAGTTTCGGCTATTGTTATCTGATAGCACTAATTGGGAACGAGCCACAAACCACTACCCGAGTGCATGTCGAGGTATTGATTGTCACGTGCCCAAATCGAATGCTCACGCAGTGCTCGTGTCCCTTGTGTAAGCCGCATTAAAATATCGCCACCGAGGTGATCGCAAAGATTAATGACGAAATCCTGTGGATAGCATAGTTTAAAATGCCAACAATACGACCTCCACAGCTTCGTCATCGAGTTTTGCGAAGGAGAGAGGGAAGAAAACGCCTACTTTCATTCTTGAAATTAGGCGGCGACAAAGGAGCTTTTTGGTAAGTGACGTTGTACGCGAATATACTTAGGTTGCACTATAGAGAGTTGCAAGCATGGTGCGCGACTGGTACCCCATGCGTTTAATCACGTCAGCTTACGTGTGAACGTAGCTTTGGCAAGCTTTCACTTGCACGGGCCTGTCCGCACGAGCAGAGACATGGCGGCTGCCAGTCGCCTTGGTGCAATAGCCCATGGACAACAGCAAGCATGGCAACGCCCGAGTGGTGCCCCATGTGTGCAAGGAAGTGCAGCATGCGTGTGAACGTAGCTTTGGCAATCTTGCAACGGCGCGTACTTGCCTGTATGAGCAGAGGCATGGCGGCCGCCAGGCGCCCTGTTTGCACTCGTCTATACTCGGGGACAACTTATTTTGCCATATCCGAAGACGTAGAAGACCGCACAAGCACAGCCGTGATCGGCGCTCAATGTGCGTGGGGGGTACCCATAGCTTTGGGTTCATTATCAAAAACGTTCTGCTCAAGTATAGCACAACCAAGCGTCAGTATAACGAGAAGCATTCGTGCCTCATATCGTTTCGCGGCCCCTTTGACCAGATAAAAAGAGTACTTAGAACTTTGGGATATCACAACTGATAGCGTTACATTCTGGTGGAGTCCTGGGCATTCGGCAATGCGTAGCATGTCTTCGCGTTGTAAAAAAAAAACTCTTTTTTAACTTAGATTTTTGCCCTCCAAATTTACAGTCATGTTAAGATATTGTAACTTTTTTCCGAGAAAACAATTGGCACATCTTCATGAAAAGGGTTCATACCCTATTGAAAATAACACTTCAACCTTGATGTGTTATGGGACCCTCTCAGCGCTTCAAGCCCCTTCAGCCCATCAAACTCCTCAGCCCTACAAACCCCTTCAGCCCTTCAAACCCCTTCAGCCCGTCAGACCCTTCAACCTTTCAGACCCCTCAGCCCTTCAACCCTTTAGACGCCCAAATGACTGTGAACCATAGACCGAAAATGCAGTTTAAAACGTTACTGGAAACTTATTTTAGACATTAACTATCACATACATGCTGTAGCTTAAAAAGACGATAAGAACCAATGTTTGCTCAACTCCGTGCGCAAGCAGCTGTAGACGAAAGCGATCAGACCAAATAGGGACAACCAAGTTCTTCGTCGCAAAAAATATATTTCAAAGTACTCACAATGCCGCTGGGTAAATTCGTGAGATGTATCGTAGTTCAACTAATAAAACCAAGCAGGTGCACCAGACGGACACATACACACTCGTCAGTTGCACGCTTAACGAGAACCACGAAAGCGCAACCAACATCCGCCGCCGATAAGAAATCCTGAGCACAGTGACGGTGTCGTTTCCGGCGTTTGTTTCGCACGCTGGATGCTTCGGAAGTCGGACTGACGAAGAGGCGCAAGAAACAGGGCACTTAGAGACCTTCTTGATTCGCACACCCAGCTGCTCTAAAACATAGGTCCCGCGCATGGGACGGTAAGCCGACACTGAACGTCCGTTTGTTGTTGTGCATTTAGTTTGCGCCCGCTGACGAAGGAAAAGCAGGGCGACCACCTTCTGACAAAGGCGACTGACTAAAAGCAGGTTATTTACAAACAAACAGCAAAACGTTCCCCTCCCATTTTCTACACGCACCCTCTCTCCTTCGTGATGTTTCCCACACGACCCGTGAAAACGATTTTGATCGGTGGTGGGTTTCACGGAAAGGATCGAGACAAACCCCACAGGCCTCTTAGAAGACTATGACCGGTCTCTACATGTTCCGGCTTTACTACCCTCACCACTAACTACTACTACACCCTTTAGGAGTTCTTTAGGGGCACGTGAGGCCCTTAGAAAACCTTGACGGTCATCTCAAACTCCTCAAAGAGTTTTGATGGGTACGCGAAAACATTTCAGAAATCCTGGTGAGCCCCATGACAGTTTTTCAATGGGGTAAAAATGTGTAAGCAGGGCACTAATGAACCCAATAATGCCGTAGGCATGTAGCACTTTTTTTATCATAAGAGATATCCTGTACAGCCTTAGTCGGACGAACAGTCGCTTTCCGATGTCACAATAGGATTTTTCTACAATTTTCTAACAATGTTGTCTAAAATCCCAAGTTCGGCACATAACCAATATGCGCACTTAAACTTCCTCACCGGGAATGTACTATATTTTCTTTCTGGGATGTAGGATCGAGCAATATCCAAAAATCCCTGCATGCAACACTGTGTGCGTTGCATTATGGGACCTATCTGGCCATGGAGAGGAGTGGCATGGCTTGGGTTTCGATTGACCCGTTGACGAAGTACGGCATCTCACCACAGCATAAAAATCGGTCGCTTGCATGTCACCCATCCTTTTTTGTGCGAGCCCTCGGCGCAAAAACGACCTCTAGCGACAGTAAAGGCCTGCCTAGGGCTAGCGAGGAGCAGAAGTATACGGCCGGCCGCTCCCCATACCTTTCTAGCGGCATGGCTACCAATCTAGATAGATCATGACCCTCCTGACTCCACGGATTAATTTAAGAAGCCTAGGACATTGAGGATACTATAGAAGAGGATGACTGGCCCATTATACTTATTATTCCATCTGTCATCGTCGTCCTGTCCACCTGCACACAACCTCTGATACGTCGGGAGTCCCAAAAATGTACCCCAGCTTTCTATTCGTATTGGTAGCCAAGATCTACAGTATTCTAAATTTGAGAAAAGTCCTATATCCGAAAATGCAAGCACTGTATTTGGTCGTGACGGGATGTCGTGAAGTGAGGCTGGCAAATCGAAACCAAACCTTTGTGGCCAAGAGGCAGGGCTGCCAACCTGAGGGAAATTTCTCATATTAAGGTAATATTTAGGTCTATGTGGGAATAAAGGAAATCTTGCTAGTTTGAGGGAAATTTTTGGGCACCGTATATATCTGAAAATTTGTAAGCCAATTAGATTTTTTTTTTTTTGAGGTAACATCGAACTTGAGTGGCTATTTGCTACATTTTGGTTATTCACTCCCTTCGTTTGGCGATTTGATGTGCGACCATCGGGCAACACTGAGGAGCACTCGAACAACTTTTTTATCGGCAATAATTTGTTTTCATCGCCCTCGTGAAAACTATGGAGGCAGGGACCAGCCAATTCTAAGCTTCTGAGAACGCTGCTGCGCCTTCTTGAAAAAGACAGCTTGAGTACACGAAGGAACACTGCGATCTCTGTAGATACACACTTACCATGTCCAAGATGCAGACTTACCATGACTAATAATATTTCGTTAAGTGGCGTGCACGAAATGGTGCTTACTGTGTGTCGTGTTCCGTGTGTTCGAGTTTGAGAACACTAGCTTGTGTTACACATTTTGTTTTGGACTGACTATTATAGAAAGTGCTAAAGAAGGTATATAAGCAGTGCCATGTTCTGATGACGTGCATAACATCTAAGGCGAAGATAGGGTTTCATTTGTCGGTTTGAATCTTTCGGTAACACTTCCTGTCGCCAGATTTGCTTTGACCAGTGTTTTTGCCCGATAAACTCATTTTTATGAAACGTATACCACGAGGCGTTAAGGCTATAGAATACATCTCTCATCGTAAAAATTGAAGTGATGCATAAAACAACGAATGTTTAGTGTTATATAATTATTTGTGCAAGCGAGGGAAATTTAGGCAGAAATAGGGAACTTTCAGGCGTCCGCTAGGGAACTTCTGACTTTCCATGTTGGCAGCCCTGCCAAAAGGTTTCATAGATGCTTTGAACGGCACTACGCCGATAGGATCGCTTCGATTTTGCAAGAGGTCATTGGGGGTCACCAGCATTAATTCTAAAATCTTCAAAAAGCTTTATAGCACATCTTTTTTTATTGCTGTGCAATATAAAACAAAGACCAACCAAGGACTGAATTCATCCCCGGTGTTATCGCACGGGCATAAAAAGGGTGCTTCACAATTCGACTCGTCTTTACAGTTACGGAGGATTGAAGGAGCAATTCACAATTGCGCCGGCCAATGTGCCCTAGTGTTTACGCTGACATAAAGCTCGATGTTAAACGAATGTCCCTACCGGGGGAATTGCTGTAAGAACCCGAAGCGTGCAAGAATTCAGGGCGTCCGCTGAGAGCCGCCACGCTACCCGTTCAAGAGTTACGATTGACTCTTTTGTGCACAGGGCACAATCCTCGAGAGGTTTGTGCTTTGTGCAGCCTTTCCGATACTATTTAGCCCGCTCTTTCATCTCCCGGACGGAGCGTATGAAGAAAGAATTCCCAGAGGTAAAACCAGCAGAAAGGCGAGCGTTACGTCAGCGATCGGGGTCGAGGACTTTATGGATACTTTATGATCCCTGATATAAAGTAGTGAAAAACTTTATGGTAAAACGCAGAAAGGCGGCTCGGAATCTGGATCGATTCCCTATAGATTCAAACAGCCTGATATCTTGTCCGCTGTATAGGGTTCTTGCACGAGACCATGATGCAACGCTACTACCGGCTTGTAAATCTCACCGGAACCCGTCGGAATCCATGTTGGAGGCATTCGCCGCTCTTGTGCTATTTTTGTGTGCTTTGGGGCCTTGTTTGCATGCACTGTAGTTCGTCCACTCACTCGAAGTTTAAAACGGTCAGTTCCGCCGTAAGTAATTGTTCCAGCAGTAAATGTCGACGACAACGAAGCTATGGCCAGCAGTATTGTTTTTCTTAGAATTCCGGCAATCATTACGAACCACGACAAGGCGACGCTGGAGCAATCGGTTCGCCGGCGTTATGAATGGTTCCGACGGATACGCCGGCACAACTCGACCAGGCGGGTAAAGGCGGGAGCAGAACGCGGCAAATCCTGGGCGCTAACATCTCTGGTCCCGAGAGAAAGAACGATAAAGAAAGCGACAAAAGAGCAGAGAAGAAAGGCAACGGCGTGTTCCTTTTGCCGCAACAAGTTGAATTTGCTCGAGCGCTTGTTCAATTTATTTAATTTTGTCAATTCACGACTCCGGTGTTTTCCTGAAAAATGAAATAGAAAATAACAAGGTACGAACCATAGAGGTGATGTTTTGCTGCTTCCTTGTGAATGTTAAGGCGTCGACAGTGATATCGGCTCATCAGGGCCGCCAACTGAGGCCGCCAATGTCCGCTTCAATGTCCCACCGCTCCGAAGCGGCCAAATGCATGGGAGCTCTCGCTCTATGTTATTATATTAACTCTATGATCTCGACAGAAAAGATTCGTACCCCAACGAAGGGTCTTGTGGACTGCGCTTCGTGTCAGGCGAGGAACCTCTTTGCGATTGACAAGGACCAGAAAATATTCTGAAATGCGGTTATACAAAGACGGCTCTATGACTGCTACGGCACTACTGCTGCAGCAATAAGACGCCGAATGCCTCCAACATGGCGCCAAGGCGCTGATAGCAGACGACAATGTTGGTTTCGATTTCGAGTCTAACCGGAAGTGACGTCAGGTGCAACAAGCCTATATTTTTAACACCGCGGGCATGCAGATTGTTACGCAATATTCATTCAATGATTAGTATATATTTCGGTTTTCTATGCGTGTCTTGCGTCCTACGCGTAACATCTCCCAATTCCGGTACTTACGACTATCCGTCATTGAGATGCTAGAAAACTTACGTAGAATTAAATGTATAAATAATGCGCGCATCTCCACTTTCGAACCAAAGACACTGTTAAGTACACGCTTTCATGCTTAAAAGAACACATGCAAAGAAAAAAACTTTTTTTTTAAACAGCTTGCATGGAAAAAGGATATCATGAACGATTTTACAACGGAGAAACAAAATTTTTATAGCTATATTTACGGCGCTATATGAATTTGTAGTTGGCGACCCGCGGGAGCCGCCGCTGTCAAGTGGTAGGCTCAGCGCGCCGCCGCGCTGCGTCACCACCGCCGCAAAGTCACTGCCGCGCCGCACACTGAGCATTGTAACGACGCCGCCGTCGCCGCCACCGCACAAGTTCGTCTGCTTCGGGGCGCCACCGCCGTCATCTGACCGGCGTCTGTCACGTCTGGCTAGCGCTTTTTCAGGAGCTTCTTTGGGCTCTAAAAGTTCCTTATTAATCTTAGTTTTTTGTCATACTTAAAACAAAGATGAATAAGTTACTTTTAGAGGTCTTAGGAAGCTTTCCGAAAGAGCGCAAGCACCACATGATAAATATGGGCCCGTCACGTGATAAATAAGGCCACTTTTCCGCGGCGCCCGCGGGCGCCAACTACAAATTCGTATAGCGGCGTAAATATAGCTCTAAAATTTTTTTTCTTGGTTGTAAAAACGTTTTATGAAATTCTTTTCCATCTAAGCTGTTTAAAAAATGATTTTTCTCGTTGCATGTGTCCTTCAAGTGAAATTGCGCGACACCTGATGCAAAGATACCTACCGCCTTTGCGGTAGGTATCTTAGAATAATTTTCAATAATTTTAAGACGACTCTTTTTACCCTTTGCTTACGCTTTACGTGGTCCGCGGCTGTTAAATTGTGGCCGCAGGACCCACTGATATTAATAAGATAGCTCTATGTCTCAAATCTAGCTTTTTTTTTCTTTTAGTTATTTGGTTTATTTAACTGCCACATTTCTAGCAAAGAATCAAATATTCTTGGTGAACAATCTGCTTGGAGCTGGCCCAAGTGGTCACCGCGCAGGCTTTTATCTGTACCACCGAGACGTTGAAGAGGACTATGATAACTGACAGTTGGGATTAGCTCGCGCTCCTTGCTTTGGATTTTGTTCTTTCGCACTCTTAGCGTCTGATGGCGCAATAACATTGGACTCGAAACCTGGGCCGGATTAAGGTACGGGCTAAGGGGGCTGCAGCCCTGGGCCCCAGGCTGTCAGGGGCCCCATGCTGGCCCCTGAAAATTTAAAAATGTTAGTCGTTTTTTTTTTTTTTATTTAAGAAAGTTTAGGCAGAAAGCAGAAGAAACACTCCGAAGGGCCTCTGGCGCAATGGCCTTCTCGTTCTCTTTTCCTCAACAAGGAAACAAGGATGCCATAAAGTTCCCGTCTCTAGATCAGCTGGCGTTTGTGAGCTCGTTGTACAAGAGCGTGCCAGAACAACAAAATTTAACACGGCCTCCCATGCCCCTTGTTAGATTTTTTTTTTTTTAATTGGAGCTTGATGGAAGGACGGTTAGGAGCTTTCTTTTGTACTGGGGCCCCCTTAGCGTGTTTTACGGACAATTGTGGGCAGGAAGTTAAGCAACGCAGATGATTCACACATGTTGTTTTAAACCTTTTCGCGAAACTCCATATGGAGTTTATTCCAGAACGATAAGTTTGGATTAAGCGAAAAGGTGCCCGTAAATCTTCCGGACACCGTCTCTATAGCCACCAACAAAGAGGCGTTTCAAGGAGCCGGCTCTTAAGACGCCCCTCAACAGTTTTCGATGGGTACTGACTGCAAGGAAGTGCTCTAGAGTCGATATCTGGTCTGCCAGTGCAACTGAACACTCTTCCTTCCAGCGACTGATACGAATACTGCAATGGTTTCACCAACTTCTGAGGCATAACCTCTTATTTTTTAACGTTGAGTCACAGAACAAAATGGCCGCCGAGGTCTAAATTACTGCATTTAAAAAGAAAAAGATTATTACTAAATCTGATGCGAAACATTTTCCCCATTCAAAAAGACAGCGTGTAGACACAAAAAGAAAACATCTTCTCGATTCTCATGATAAATTCTTTAAATGCAAATATGCCCGAACGACAGCGGTCGATGTCTTAGAATCGCACGCAGTTTCTCCTATGCTTTAAATGTGGAAGTCAGTGTTTGTTTGCGAAACGAGGGTTCAGTTATTAGAAGAGCGTTTACGAAGTAGTTGGATCCCGATAAAGACTGCTTCAACCAACGAAATTTCTTTCTTGCCTATGTCACTTCCTTCACTGTTCACACCAGTAATTAATTAACAGAGGGCTAGTTGGAGGTTAAAACACTTCCAATAATTCGGAACAATTACAAGAATAAGGGCTCTAGATTTTCGTGGCAGTTGTCGATTTGCGAGGCATGCCATTTAGGGAAGCGAAATTAGAATGGGAATTTTGCAGGTACCTTTTCGGTTGCTGCATAACTCAATTCATGTGTGATTAATGATGTCACTCGACATGTTAGCAAGAGGGTCACCTGTGCTACAAGTCGACATCGTGACCAATTTGTATAAACTGGCCCGGGCATGTACTCTACGAATCTAACTGTAATTCTAGTCAAACAAATTTATGAACGGAGTCAACATTTTAAACGGAAGCAATTTAGTGTTTTTTTTTTTGTTGTTGTTGTTTTTGTGGTTAAGTTGCTGGATGTGAACGACAAATCCTAATATTTTCCGCAATGTTTATTTGATTTCATTTTTGTACCTCAAAATTACTATATTGTAAATTGCTAGAGCGGTTGATTATTTGCGAAGTAGCTTCTAAACAATCGCATCCGCCTCAATGCCAGCAAGGAAAACTTGAATTCCATTGAATCTACGGATCTAAACAAGGCTCGACAATAATCATACGATGAAACATATCTAGATTTAACAAGTTCAAAAATATACATATTCCCGTCGTCATCGTTACCTCCACCACCACCATCATCACCACCACCATTATCATAGGTAGAGGCCGCATAACAGCCTCAGCCCAGGGCCCCCAAATGCCTTAATCCGGCACTGCCTCGAAACTAAGGTGCAGAGAACCGGCCACCATCCGCGCTTCTTAAATTGTCAGTGACTATATAGCTCACAATGTGTCCCCTCCTAGCTTGAATGCCTTCTGCTGAATTTTTTAATCGCCATATTGGCAACTACGATTTCGCCTCTTTTTTATTTCTTTTACTTTTCTAACGCTCCTTGTCCGACCGATATGCTTGCTGGAGCGGAGTTTGCTTGAAACAAATTATGGTGCAAGCTCAAAGACGCTTCTTTCATTCCTTACAGCAGTGAATAATGTCCGAGTTGTGGCTCTGATATGGGTATTAAATTAGGGCTGAGAAATTAATCAATTACTGCTTTAATCGCGATCAATTTTCTAACCGGTTAATCGGTTCAATTTTAAGTAAGAAAAAACGTAAAAATTTAACGTTTTCACCACGCAGACGCCAAGGAGTACACCTGTATGAAGGCAAACCTTAGGTTAACTTTTGGCCTAAAGTAAATCCCGTGGAGGCAGGGTCCGCCAACCTTCCAAACACGCTGTGAAAATTATAGGTGTCCCAGCAAGCTCAGCGCCATGCCAGCGCCCGTTTAGCACAGCAGAAATCCCGTGAGCAAACGAGGAAGTTCGCTATTGCCGGAGAATATCAACGAACCTCTTTGCTTCTGGGAGCGGAAGTAATCTTCTGTAAGTGTAAATCGTCTTTTGACTGTTTTCAACTACACATCGAAATTGATTTAAAAATCCGAACACGTTTACGCTACCCGTTTATCATATGCTCACCAAAGGCAGCAACACAAATGTGGCCTTTGACTTCTTATTAGCTGATCGCGCTATGTGAATGAACGAAATCAATGAATCGATTAATAAATCGACTAAAGCGTGGCGATTAATCGCCCGGATTAGAGTTTGTAACTGACGCCAACCCCTAGTTATTATTTCGAAGAACACAAGAGTCGTCAACAAACAGGCCTCTCATATAACCGAAAAACCAGCACCGCGCAATCTGCGTGCTGCTTAACAAATGATTTGCCGAGGGGCACAAAGTGCGCACCGGACTCGATAGATTGCATCACGCTTAGACGGGAAGCCAACACGTATGAGCCTATCGCCACAGTGAGAATAAATTATACCCCTTTTTCACCTTACGATAGACACTGCGCACACGTGTTGCCGGGCCCGGCGAATCCCAGCGCGCTTTGAATGCATCACGTGGCAAACACGCACCGCCCGTTGCGTCCCTCCTGAAGATCGGCGACGCTCACGGCAGCGGATTTGGCCCCGATGTCTTTAAAGTTGCGTTCCTCTGCGGCTCGTCATCAAGCGAGTTCGAATCATAGATTTCTCCAGCGTTGCCCGAGTCGTCTGATGATGGAGTCACAAACGTCCAGCAGCTACAGAGAGCATGAGCACGCAAGCGTATACAAGGTGCGGGGCAAACAAATGAAACACTGTTTCTGTCACTCGAATATGAAAGTGAATGACGCACGTGAACCCGACTGGAATTCCATGCGCATCGGGCTGTTTCTTAATGCTGTTTCAACGAAGAACGCAACGTGAATGGGACCGCGTGTCAGGCGAGATGTTGATCTTCCAGGCTGCTTCGGAACCTGGGCCCTGGGGACACAAGCAGGTACGCGGACCAATCCGGACGTTCGCCATTTCCATCGGACAGCTGGTCTCGGGCCCCTGTTGCTTTAGACGACTGTGGTAGCGGCAAGCATCGACGATGCAGATGAGCCAGAATTTCATGGGTTCAGAGAAGTGGTTTCACATTGGTTTCTAGACAAACAAAAACGATGCATCGTAGTAGGTATTCCAAACATTTGCGTCATGATACTTAAAGACATTTATGGTAATGATCCTTGTTAAGGTATGATGTTCATGGATGTACATCGGCTGTCCGCATTTATAGGGAAAGAACTCAACCTCTCGCAATAAACCAACTAGAAGCGATTTATTCTGTTTTGAATAATAATAATAAAAAAAAATATAGGCACCCAGCTCATGCATCGTTGTGGTCACTTGAAGACATTATTTTCGTTGTCGGCTGTCCGCTTATAGGAAGAAGCTTAACCTCACTGGCATAACCAACTAGAAGCGATTTTATTCTGTTTTGAATAATAATAATAATAAAAAAAAATATAGGCACCCAACCTCATGCATCGTTGTGTTTCACTGAAGACATTATTTACGTTAGCAATGCGTTCAACCAGCGCGTT